>CANUEY010229658.1:0-24553 GCA_948099555.1 Croton setiger
TAATTACTACTTTATCGATCTAACCAAACAATTACGGATTTGATTCAATCGAATAGTTATGGAAATTGCTATCAAATAAAACAACGGGCCCTGTTAATTCATTCAATATAATTTCGCTAGGGGATATATTTTCCCAATAAACCACAAAAAGAATATAAATGCAACAAAAATTAAGAAATTCAATTAAGTTTATTAATCTTACAATCGAAATCAAACTTGTACCTTGGTTTAAGCCTTAACTGAATAAAACGAATTAGCCACGCATGGCTATGACAGAAAACATGATCAAAAAGAAGAAAAGATTCCGAAAATCAGCTCCCACAATGTAAATCACGTAACACTGTTTCTGGTGGCGAAAAGTGTCTACAGAAACGCCTAAAACTGACTTATATACCTCCCAAAAGGTAGGGTCAACTAATATAATAACAGGACCCACTAAAATTAATAATAAATCGGCTGTTCCAGCTTTAAAACGCGCAGAATTAATCCTTGAGATGTTTTGGGCTTTTAAAACAAACTGCGTCTCCCATTTTTCGCTAAGTCTCGCCCATTACATTCCGAAAATACTTCAATTTTGCTCCTTTTCACTCCATTCACGCCAAATCCAACTTTTCCTAGCACAAAAACAATAAATCAAATAAAACTATACTTTTAAGCACAAATAATCCAAAATCAACACAAATATATCAATAAAAACAAGTTGGATTTGCTTATTATCATGGGTAATACTTAATATTACATATACATGTCCTTCTTCCATAACGTAAACCGTATTTTAGATTCAATCAGATTCTAAAATTATTTTTTGAAATATTTACAACAAGAAAGTTAAGTTGGCTTATAGCCATTATACATATTATATAAACCTAGTTTGATTCGACTCTCCAAAACAATGCATTTATTTTTTCTGAATTTCATTTTTTTTGAAAATTATTCTCTTCCTTAGTATTATCCTACACAGATACAATCAATCTAAACGAATTAATTCATTAGTCTGAATCATTGCATAGAAACGGAAGTCTTTTATTTTGGTTAATCTAAGTTGCTGTAATTTACTATTTATTAATATTTTTTTTATCAATCGTTGACGTTGAATTGAATAAAAGGGCTGAAATGGAAATCATCCTATAGAACCTCTGATTTTAATCACATGTTATAAACAAATAAAGAAGTTTTATTCAGATTATTTCTCCTAACTTGCAATTGAATAAACAAAAGAATCAAGACAAATAAAGAGAATATTCATTGGAACAAAGTATAAACAATCCAAAGGAATTCTAGGAAAAATATCTTTTTTTAGATCTCTTTCCTTTTCTTTATTCTTTTAGATTTATGAATTATATTGTCTAAATACATTTTCTATAATTGATATAGAATAAATAGCCTACATTATAGGAATGGTAATCTATTGATAGATCTAAAGGCTGTTAAGTTTATTCTATTCCATTAAGTTGACTAGATCCTAAAATGGTTTAGGATAAATGAATCCAAAAATGGATATCCGCCTATTGACAAGTGTGTTAAGACACAAGTCAAAACAAAAGCAAGAAAAGAGTTTCATATGTTTTTGTTATAAGATTCATATCATATGTAATTTTAATTTTAGACTATTCTGTGTATTATGCTCAAGCATAATAAATAATAATACAAGTGATAGTCACTGAATTATTATTATTGTCAGAATTATTCTTGAGTATTTGTGAAATACCTAAGAATTGTTTCTCAATCTAAGGAGAGATTACTAAACTATATGTTCATAAATATTTAAATATCAATATTTTGTCAAACGTTAACAACAGAAATTTATTGTAATGATATAATTTTATTTTGAATGATGATTTAGTGATTCAGTGAGTTGAAAATGTTCGAAACGGAAAGTCACTATAGATTTTATATATAAAACTTAGTAAATCTCAATGTAGGTTCCAAACTGAAAGTCATTATAGATTTTATTAAAACTTAGTAAATCTCTCTGTCTTAGATGATAAAGAGATTATTTGGATTGATTAGTTTATTAATGAATACATGATGTTCCTACTGTTGTTGAACCAATAATCATTTATTGTGCCAATAATTGAGTCATTGTAAAGAAATATATGTCTCGATATTGATCCAAGCTTGTACTTTGGTGATTATAATTGATTTTGAGAAATCAATATAAGATGTAAGATAGGTGAACATCCATTATTAAGAATTTTATAGATTCTTGGACTTAGGTATTGACACAATTCAAATAAGATTGTCATATGACAACTTATAAATAAGACATATGAATGATTGACCTTAGTGCAAGTGAGAGATTGTTATTCATATGTCTTACAGCCAATCTATTGGTGGTATAAGGTCAATATATATTCATGTATATTAATTAATAACAATGCATTTATTTATCTTTAATGTTCAATCAATTGAATCTTAAGTAAAGAGAAAGTCCATAAGACCATATTACTAGGTAAAGGAAATTATAATGTGTTTATAATTGTGAGATTCCTATTACATAAAAGTAATGTCTCTAAATGTTCCTAGTCGATATTCTTATCATTATGGACAATGATAAAAGCTATAGAGACGGATACATATTATGTTTTTCCTTTATGAAAGGAAGTGACTGTTTTCATAAGTTGAGATATGTAAAATATCTGAAATCAATATGTTGGTGCTTATTTTATAAATAAGTACACTAAACCGACCTGCTGAGAATTTCATATGAAGTATAAGTGATCCTTTAACTTGAAATCAATAAGTTATCTTATATAGGGACTTCTATGTTTTGATTCATCTTTCATATTATTCAGCTCATGAGTAATAAATGAGGATGAATTGGATATAGTAGAAACTATATGAAGATGTTTATGTGACTGAGATATGATTCATCACCATAGGAAAATTAGGTAAAATGTTCTACTTATTCTCAACCAGCATTGGTTAAGAAATATTTGCACAAGGTGGAATGAAATTGACAAATTGGATTTGGAATTTTATTCAAATAATCAATGGCTGTTGCATAAAGAATCAATATGATTTAACATGGCAGACACGCTCCATGCTTTAATTGTTAAGTGATAAAAGGATATTAATTGCACTGTAGAACCATACACGAAAGATTAAGTCAAATCAAAGTTGACATTCCAAATATTTGGATAGTCTTCATGTTGCTAGACAATATTCTTAAACTTCAAATTAATTAATCAGTTGATTATATTTGTTTTCAATATATTTGAAACCTAATGGATCACACACATAAAGATTAACAGGAGAAAGTAAAATGAGAAGTTAAATCAAGTATGACTTGATTGTAAATAAATTTTATGACATTAAGGGTTAAACTATAATTTTACAAGGATTACAATTTTACCTCAAATATTAAGCAAGGACTTAATTGATTATTTTTTAAACTTAGAGTGCTTATTAGCAATTATACTAATATAATTATGTTTTTATTTATTTAATTAGTTAAATAATTAATAATATAATTATATTTTAATATGAATTATTATCATTCATCGCTAATGCAAAAAAGTTAATAGCTAGCATTTAACGCTCTTTTGTTTCTCAAATCTTCAAAATAGTTGTAGAGTTTTTCGATTGTGATTTTATGTAGATATTGCTAGAGACTGTAAGATCAGACGGTTTGTAATTCGTGATATCCTATACGAGAACAGTAATAGAATTAAATCAGATACACCTTACTCCTGTTGATTGTTTTAATCGTTTCAACGAGATCTGTTGTTTGCGTGAAAATTTTTATATTTTCTTCTTCTCACTGCTCATTCAATTTAATTTAGTAATTTTCAATTTTTTTAATTTTAAAATTTTCATCATTTTCGTAAATAAAAAAATTCATAGTAGTATAATACAAACTTTTAAATCCAAAAACATCTTATTTGAAAAAGTAATTAATCAGTTAAATCAATTAATTATTTATAATAACATAAATTTTCCGAAAAATATGAAATTGCCGTGTAATCAATAATCTTGTTATCATTGGAATGGAGCTTAATTGATATGGAATTGAATGGTTATATATTAGTTATATATTAAGATATAATTTTATTTAGGATAGAGTTTAATTATAATTTAATTTAATATACTAATTTAGAATTTGGACAATCTAAATAATTTTTTAAAGACAAAATACACGTGGCGATTTTTGATTTCGGAATTAGGTTCGAAACTCTGTTCTAAAACAAATTCCACGTATCGTAATGACTATTCATTATGTTTTCAAAATACTAATATCATATATTTTTTATGTTTTTATTATCAAGGATTTGTTTAAATACTTTAATTAACGCATTATTTATTTTTATAAATAAACAAAAGAAAGGTGTGATAAAATTTAGAGATAAAAAATAAAAAGAAATTGGTATTTCATTCAGAAATTGAATGTGTTTAAATATAAAGCTAGCATACAATGTCTTTTATCACTGTATTGTTCTTCATTTGAGGTATTCTGTGTTTACAATGTTTTCTGTTTCCATTTATTCTTTTTTGTTTTAAAGTTAAATTTAGATTTTGTAAAACCTAAGGCCTTCAATGTTTTGATTGCATGCCTAACTTTTAAGTATGCTTGTTCAAATACTTTTATTCATTTTCAAATGGTTCATGGGGTTTAAATGGAAAATTTGTTTAGTTTTAGTTTTAAAATCTTTTTTATTCATGTTTATGAGCCTTATTTCGTAGAAATTCTGTTTAAAATGTGTTTATAAGCTCAGGTATAGAAATTTTAAAATGGTTAAGTGTAAAAAGATGTTTACAATTGGTTTATGCCGTAATTTAAAACATGTTTTCAAGTTGGATTTTGGTTTAAATCTTATTGGTGGGCTTGGGCTCAAATATTTTGTTTTCTGATCTTCTATAATTTTGGGTTTAATATAAAATTAAATTTAGTTTTAAGAATTAATTAGCAAGTTTTTATGAACAATTTTAGTAATAAGTATTTATGTGGGTATGTTACACTGTTAATTAGTCAAAATAATTAGATTTGACATAAAAAATATATAATGGATAAAATATTAAGTTTAAGGTGCTAATTGAAATAAAATAAAATTTTAAGGAACTTTTATAATTTGTCATATTGAGTATTTTTATTTGATTATTTGAATTTTAGAAATATGTTAGGATTTAATTCTTATTTAAAAACATGCTAAGAGATGTTTTAATAATCAGAAGTATTTTGTGGACCATTTTGTATTTTTATACGTGTTTGTTTATTTCCTTAATTTTTATATTGTAGTATATATAGCAGTATATATAATAGTTAGGTTTATTATACTTACATGAGTTGAAGCGAGAATGTAACAATCAAACCTATAACATGCATTTTTTTTATAACATATTAGTTAATCTTAAACATGTTAAACATTAAACATAACAATAATCAACAACCAACAAACCAATATCGAATTTAACAGATTACAAACTATAATTTACATATACAAAATTAAGTTATATAAAAATATTTACCTTTAAGCATAATGAATATACTGATTCATAATTACATGCCAAAAAAATATAACATTATGCTAAGCAAACAAAACATGTAACAAAAAACTATATACAACATTTACAAATGACGTGGTAGGAGAGAGAGAGACCTAGGCTTCAACTGTACCGATCTGTGCGTAGGCTGGTGAAGTGTCAGACTTCACTCAGACCGCAGACCTAAAAATACAATTTACGATTTTGATGAGTCGCATACTCAACAAGTGTAAACCAAAGCAATTAAAGCAAACATATAATTCAATTTATCATAAATAAGCAAAACAACATAATTCCAGGTCATAAGCATCATTTAAGTTCATAGCAATATCATAAGATGCATAGTGACATGTTATTCCATTTGTTTTCGCTGTGATTCATCAACCAAGTGTTAATTTCACAGAATAAGTATCCATAGCTAGCCAGTAACATATAGACCAGAATGATTCGTGGGTTATTTCATATACATATAATGATTCGAAGATCAATCTGTAGCTTATAAAGCTCTAATGATCATCCCCGTAATATAATACGACTCGTAGGTCCATCTGTCAAATCATATAAAAACCGTAAGTTTCTTTTGTGAAATTTGCAAATACTGGCTATAATGATCACAACGGTCATATTTAAGTCCTGTGGAAATGCACTTATATAGCATTTATCTCATATAAACATATTTCATATAATCCAATGACTGGGTTTCAGTAGCAGTCCAAACAGCATATATATCAATAAACAATTTATAATAAGTCAACTGGTTGAATTTCAGTACCGACTTAGGAATCAAAAACATCATTTTTCAATATTCACTCAATTCTAATTGACCAGACTTCAGTATCGTTTCAAACAGTTCAAATATCATATAATATCAATTTGCATATAAATCAAATGACCGAGTTTCAGTACCGGCCTAAACAGTTCAATAATAGCATAACAGGCAATTCACAGTATCACAATCAAACATATAAGTAAGTGGGTTTACACTTATCTTACTGCTACGAGCTAGGTTGGGTCTCGAGTAGTTTACCCCATCCCGCTCTAGAACTCAATGCTCCTATAATGTATAACATAGCAACAATATTCAATTTATCAAACAAATAATCTATATGTACTATGTTGCATGATTAAATATTTAACTCTCTGAAATAATTGAGTTTCAAAATTAATCCATATTATTTTTCTTGAATTTAAATTCAATTCATATAAATTTTTATTTTTAAACCATTTAATAACACTTTAAAAATAACATTTTTATTTTCAAAATCGATTTAATTGTTTATCGAACCAAATAATAAAAATAAATTCGATTTGAATAAAAAAGGATTCAATAAAATATTCATTCTAAGGTTTTTGAGCAAAAAACGAAGTTAAAATTAAATTCTGAGGTCAACAACGGGTTCAGGACACACAAATTAAGTGAGAGGGGTCAAAATATAATTTTTAAAAGTTTTTGGGGCAAAAACAAAAATAACGAAAATAAAATGACTAAAAAGTAATGGAAAATAATTGCAAAACAGCCCGGAAGGACCAAACTGTAATGCGTTAGAAACTTTAGGGGTCAAAACGTGATTATACCGAAATTCAGGTTCTGGAAGTGAAAAATTGATCAAAACGCAAGAAGTCCTGCCGTTTTGATCCGCGGCCTATTGATCAAAACGCAGGCACCCCGTGTCGTTTTGATTTTCTTCTTCCTCTGGTCTGCTTCTATTTTGCTCGATTTCCAGTTTCCTCTAACCAACTTCCAGTAGTTCGTTCGTCCACCTCCGGCGGCTTTCCGGCGAACTACGACCACTGTTTTCAAACCCGAAAATTATCTCTCTCTACTGTGTTTTGCTTTTCCTTCGATTTCCAGCCACTCTTTTCCCTTCCTATCACTTCCAACCTTCTCTAACACCCCTAAGAAACACTCTGAAGGTATTAAACCGTTTAATACCTATTTTCTCTTTTTCTCTTTCTTTCTTTCTTTCTTTCTTTCTTTCTTTTTTGTTTGTGCTCGATTCTACTGCTTGCCTCACCTCTTCTACCTCTTCATACCTCTCCCTAGACACCTAATCACCTTTGGAACAAATCCAAATGCTTAACTTTCCACCACCTACTTAGTTTTAAGCAAAAACTGAACAATTATCACTTAACCCTAAACTACCCTTTTATTTCTTCTTTGTTTCTTTCAATTCCAGGCCTAAATTCACTTCCAATTCCTGTTTTAAATTCATTTTTAGTGTCAAAATAATAATAACAACTTATGTTTGAAGTTTCGTCGAAATCGGAAACCGAAAATTATTCGTGGTTCGGACGGCGGTCGAAACTCCGAAACCTCGACGATATTTGCGGAACCAAAACCGTACGACATCGTCGTAGTTTTAGGGTTCGAAAACTCTTATTGTAACATAAATAATCAAATCATAGAATGCCAAATTCATTTGATTTACATTTTTTGCGTTTTCGATGTTTTATCGGTCGCGTGTGCCAAAACCCTAATCAGGCCTCGTTTGTGTCTTCCGACTGGAGCTTAAAACATGACTTGTTTTCATATTTTATTTCATTCCTTAACATATTCAAATCTTGTAATTCATAATGATTCGTCGGTCATTTCATACACATATAATGATCCGAAGATCAATTTGTAGCTTATAAAGCTCTGATGATCATCCTTGTAATATAATACGATCCGTAGGTCCATCCGTCAAATCATATAGAAATCGTAAGTTTCTTTTGTGAAATTTGCAAACGCTGGCTACGATAATTACAATGGCCATATTTAAGTCCTGTGGAAATGCACTTACATAGCATTTATCTCATATAAACATATTTCATATAATGACCGGACTTCAGTACCGGTCTAAACAGTATATATATCAATAAACAATTCATAATAAGTCAACTGATCGGATTTCAATACCGACTCAGGAATCAGAAACATCATTTATCAATATTCACTCAATTCCAATTGACCGGGTTTCAGTACTAGTTTAAACAGTTCAAATATCATATAATATTAATTTGCATATAAATCGAATGATCGAATTTCAGTACCAGTCCAAATAGTTCAATAATAACATAACCGGCAATTCACAGTATCACAATCAAACATATAAGTAAGTGGGTTTACACTTACCTTACTGCTGCAAACTAGGTTGAGTCTCAGGTAGTTTACCCCGTCCCGCTCTAGAATTCGATGCTCCTATAATGCATAACATAGCAACAATATTCAATTTATCAAACAAATAATCCCTATGTGCTATGTTGCATGATTAAATATTTAACTATTTGAAATAATTGAGTTTCAAAATTAATCCATATTATTTTTCTTGAATTTAAACTCAATTCATATAAATTTCTATTTTAATTTAATAACACTTTAAAAATAATTAGCAAACTCAATTTATCATATGTTAATTATAATTAATAATAATTATAATTATCAAAATTGATTTTAATTGTTAATCGAACCAAATAATAAAAATAAATTCGATTTGAATGAAAAAGGATTCAATAAAATATTTATTCTAAGGTTTTCGGGCCAAAAACGAAGTTAAATTAAATTATGAGGTCAAAAATGGATTCAAAACACTAAAATTAGGTAAGAGGGGTCAAAATATAATTTTTAAAAGTTTCTGGGGCAAAAACATAAATAACAAAAATAAAAAGACCAAAAAATAATTTCAAAACAGCCCGAAAGGACCAAACTGTAATGCGATAGAAACTTTAGGGGTCAAAACGCGATTTTACCGAAATTCAGATGCTGTAAGTGAAAAATTGATTAAAACGCAGGAAGTCCTGACGTTTTGATCTGCGGCCTATTGATCAAAACTCAGGCACCCCCCTGCCGTTTTGATCTTCTTCTTCCTCTAGTCTGCTTCTGTTTTTCCCGAATTCCAGTTTCCTCCAACCAACTTCCAGCAGTTCGTCCGTCCACCTCCGGCGGCTTTTCGGCGAACTACGTCCACTGTTTCAGACCCAGAAAATTTTCTTTCTTTACTGTGTTTTGCTTCTCTTTCGATTTCCAGCCACTCTCTTCCATTCCTATCACTTCTAACCTTCTCTAAAACCCCTAAGGAACACTCTGAAGGTATTAAACTGAAGGTTTCTTCCCTATTTTCTCTCTTTTATCTTTCTTTCTCTCTTTCTTTCTTTGTTTTCTGTTTGTGCTCGATTCTACTGCTTGCCTCACCTCTTCATACCTCTCTCCAAACACCTAATCAGCTCTGTAACAAATCCAAATGCTTAACTTTCCACCACCTACTTAGTTTTAAGCAAAAACTTAACAATTATCACTTAACCCTAAACTACCTTTTTCTTTCTTCTTTGTTTCTTTCAATTCCAGGCCCAAATTAACTTCTAATTCCTATTTTAAATTCATTTTTAGTGCAAAATAATAATAATAACTTATGTTGAAGTTTCGTTGAAATCGGAAACTGAAAATTATTCGCGGTTCGGTCGGTGGCCGAAACCGATTTCGAAACCTCGACGATATTTGCGGAACCGAAACCAAACGGCATTTTCATAGTGTTAGGGTTCCAAAACTCTTATTATCATATAAATAATCAAATCATAAAATGCCAAATTCATTTGATTTACATTTTTCGCGTTTCCGACGTTTTATCGGTCATGCGTGCCAAAACCCTAATCGGGCCTCATTTGTGTCTTCGGACTGTAAACGAGCTTAAAACATGACTTGTTTTCATATTTTATTTCATTCCTTAACATATCCAAATCATATAATCCATAATTAAATCAATTATCCATTTAACTATGATGCATTTTAAATGAAAATGCATGTTATGCATGAAATGACGTCGAAAACGACGTCGGTTGGGTTTGGGGTGTCACAGAGAATGTACAAATCACCTACTAATTTATTTTCTTTGACAATGACCGGTCCAACATTCTTGGTCCTTGGTGATCTCTGGTGTAGTCCACGTGACACTTCATTATCGGAATTACTTCAAAGATAAAAAATAGCATTGTGTATGTGAATCCATACAGTGTAATGCTTGTGACATGATCTTTTCTTTTCAATTTTCCAAAATTTACCACAAGCTGCTTGAAGGAAGAGGTCTGCATGGAAATCTCTTTGCACATTCATCAGCAATGATTTGAGAGTATTTCTCTTGTATTTTGTTTCTTGGTTAGCATACCAAAATCACCCCTGTATAGAATATACATGTTTGCTATTCTAATGGCATCCTTGTCTTTAAATTGTTTTATGTTGATGCTGTTAGAGTTGAAGCAATCTATTAGATGTTTCAGCTTTATCTATTTTCTTGGTAATTTTATAAATGTATTGAAAAAATGGTGCTTTGGCATCGGAAGCAGCTCCAAATTTACTGATTCCTCTCTATATTTCAGTCCGATTAGCAATTAGAAGTTAGTGGAACAAAATTTTAGCTCGTTTCTCCTACTTTGATGAAGACTTCATTATTCTCTATAGTTCCTAATGTTAGTTTGCTAATTGTCGAACTACTTTTCTTGGGGAAGTGTCGGATAATTCTAATTCCACAAACTTTCTGAATAACCCTTTTTTCAGCTTCCTCATTTCATTTTCTGTTAGTTTATTCTTCATTTGTTCTATTGCTTGCAATGAGCAAGCATTTATGATTTTTCGGTCTTTAAGATGCTGGAACATAAAGATTCATATATGTTAATCTCAATTTGCACATACTATATATAGTATAAAACATGTCAACAAATTATTTTGAAATATATGGTATATACGTCAGTATATATGGACTATATATATTGACATATATACTACATTCATAGTATATATACTACTATATATAAGCTATATATACTATCATATATACTTCACATATATTATTACAAAAGTACTTTATATACTGTGATATATAGTTCATATAAGGTATATATAACAATATTTATGAATTATATATACTATCCTATATACTTCATGTGTTGGTATATATGCCAGTATATATGGACTATATATACTAACATATGTATTACATTCATAATATATATATATATATATATATATATATATATGGATTTTATATATTGTCATATATACTTCACATATATCATTACATATGGACTTTATTACTGCCATATATAGTTCATATATGATATATATAACAGTACATATGAACTATATATACTAACATATATATTACATTTATAGTATATATACCAGTATATATAGACTATATATATTGTCATATATACTTCACACATCATTGCATGTAGACTTTATATACTGTTATATCTAGTTCATATATGGTACATATAACAGTATATATGAAATGTATATAATAGCATATATTGTTCATATGTTGGTATATATGTCAGTATATATAAACTATATACACTGACATATATACTAGTATATTCTAAAATTTTTAAAATCAATGTACCTCTTTAGCCTTTGTTGCTTCATTCATTTCAGGTTTAGATTGTCTATATGAACATAAGAGTAATTAGTATATACAACAATATATATATACTGCTCTGAAAACCATCAACCATATCCATTATTATCAATAACGCAAAATAACTTAAAATCACACACAATTTTCACATCAATTAGTAAATTAAATTGAAAACAGTATATAAAAAACATATATACTAAGCTAATATTTATATATATTGGAAAAATGTAAATACATACTAAAATGCTCAATATACCCTACCTTTCTCCTTTTTGCTGCTGCCGTCTTATGACTTCGTTGGCATTCCACCGTCCTGTGACTTTGTCAGCATTTCGCCGTGCTGTGACTTCGTCGGCATTTTCCGCCTAAAGCTCTCACGGCATAGTTCAAATAGTTTCAACAGTTTTTCTAATTGTTGGTTCACACACCATTGTTTTTATGATCAGATCAGTATATTAAGATGAAGAATGGTTTGCAGAGAATCTATTGTTAATGTTGCAGAGAATGATTTTGAGAAAGATGAAGAATCGAGAAGAGGGTTTGCAGAATCGTGGTTTCGGAAAGATGAAGGGTTTATAATCGTGAATCGAGAAGCTGGTTTGCAGAGACTAACTCTGTTAGGGTTAAAATGAAGGGTAGTTTTGGGTTTATTTTTTATGTGCTATTTTGTTATCTCTATAATTAAGCTTAAAATATATCCCATTATATATTAAGCCAATTTTAAGTTCATATATAAAATTTTTTTATCAAATAAAAATATATCATACATTTAGAAATACTTATTTATTAAGCAAATTGTATATGGATGAACTGATTTTGTTACATGATATGCCAATATCACTGTTAGATCGTGATAATTAAAATGACTATTAAGTTAAATTATTTATTTGTGATATAATATTTTCTTTTTTATAGTTTTTTAACCTTTTTAAAAATAAAATATTGAGTCTCTCATGAAAATTTTTGTTTCATTCTCTTTCATTGTATTCTAAACATGTTAGATTTTAATATTTGTATAATATTATTTGAATTATTTTATATGGTAGAAAATGAAACAATATGAGTTAACAATTGATATAAGATTCAAGTATTGAATATTAGTGATTGATTGCTATCATAAAAGAAAAAAAAGTTCGAATTGCCACTAAAATGGACCGAATTCAAGAAGATTCCTAACAAATGAAATAATTCTTTCGAAAAAAAAAAAATTTTATTTTTCAACAATTCCATAAATAAAACCTTTACTAAATAGACAAATTTAACAGACATTCTGAGTCCATTTTTTCTCTCACTTGTTGGAATTTTTAACTTTTCATATCATTACCATTAAAAAAAAAGGCACATGCTCTCTCTCTCTCTCTCTCAAACGACAACGATTCTGGAACCCCTGATTTTAAAGAGACTAATTTTTATTCATAATTTGATAAAAATTGATATATATTAGAAAACCAAACTTTACACTCCCACAACACCAAGTTTCATGTGTAGGGTTTCCATAAGCATCCACCTATAATATTTTCTTACACACCATACACAAAGTATCAAGTTCCAAGAACGACAAAAACACAAACACACACACACCATTTTGCAAATGGTTAGACAAAATAATACTACCACCACCGCCAACGGAGGAGACTCTGGTGGTGCTGATACTAGCATGAAACCTGCATGGCTTGAAGGATTAATGGGTGAAACATTTTTTGGGGCTTGTGGGTTTCATGAAAATCGAAGGAAAAATGAAAAAAATATCTTTTGTTTGCTTTGTTGTCTCAGTATTTGCCCTCACTGCTTGTCTTCTCATCGCTCTCATCCTCTTCTTCAGGTACATAATATTTATGATTATGAATTTTTTGATTCTTATAATTTTGCATGTATGTACTTTGTTAATCCATGATATACTGTTTTTCAACTGTTTTGATCTTTTGTTGATTTTTTTTGTCACTTTCTGTATACTTTTGCTTGATTCTTTAATGGGTATTTGTTAATTTTTTGAATTTCATAACTCAATTTCTTCAAATTATGATTCATCTACAGTTTTCAAACAGTATAAGTCTTGTTTCTTTTTCACTTTATTTGCTTTCCTTTTTCTGTCTTTCTTAATACTTAGGTTTTTTTTTTTTTAAATTCTGGAAATTAATACTTCATTTTCAGTTTTGTCATATGGGTTCTGATTTACATTCAAAATTATGGGTTTTGATTACATCAAAATTACTTTCTTAATTACTAAAATATCTATTTCTTTTTTGGTTGGGGAGGGGAAGAGGGCTGCTTCTAATTTCCTGCTCTTTTGAATTTCAAAATTGTGCTAATTTTTATTTTTTTAATTTTCTATATGTTTGAATAAACTTGTAATTGATTTACTATTCATATTTGTGAATAAGTATAAAATTGTTCTATAAATGGTTGATGATGTCTCCTCTGATTCCCACCTTTTTTGGATTTGGTTTGTTTCCCATATATGGAAGATTTCATTTTTATCATTTTTCCTGCAAAGCTTCCTCACCTGTTGCTTTCAAGGAAAGTGAAAGTTTGACCATATTTTTTCAATTAAATTTTTCTTATTTTAATGTAAAATTAAAATTCATCCCATAATAATTTAATCTCTGCTCAGTTCATTTGCTTTTTCTTTTCCTTTTAAAATTATTATCACCTAGATTATTTTTTAATCCAATTAGAGTAAAAATTTAACATCACTTTCATGAAGTAATTATTTTTTTGGTAAATTTAAATAATTTAGAGAATTACTGAATTTGACAGGTGAGGAGATATGTTTATCATGATGTTGTTAGACTAGGGGATCTGGAGAAGCTTATTGACTGTTCTTATATTCAGGTACTAATACATATATATATTTAGAGTTTTATTAAAACTGTGAGGAATGATTATTTCTTTATTATTTTAAGCTGGAGATAACCTCGTATTATCTAAAAACTGTTATAGTATAAAGTTTTTAATAATAATGTTTGAAAAATGAGTAATATGGTATGATAATTGAGAAAATAATTGAGTTATTATTTGGTGTGGTTGGGGGGCAGCCCTACACAATAAACAGTGCAAAAGTGATATTCTTGAATCAGAGAGCACAGTCAAGGTCATGTAAGGGTTCTGCCAATGTATGCTTCACTTGTGACAGGATTCTTCAAGACCCATTTCATTTCTGTTCCCTCTCATGCAAGGTCTGTTTCTTCTTTTGCAATTAATAGCAAAATCTTTTCAACTAGCATTATCTTTCTTTAGTTTCACATTGTTGCAAAAAGGTTCATTTGATTATGACATTTACAACTCACTCTCTCTTTTCTCTGTCTTTCTCTGTGCTTCAGCTTCAATCCATTTTTCTTTGTCTGATTTCTGGGTCTTTGTGCTAATTTTAGGCTCCCTCCAAATTATAATTATGAAATTTTAATATTTGTAAAAATATAATAAAATAGTATATGGTTTTATTGGATTCGCTTTTTAGTTAGCATTTGTGATTAGGTATATGAACATCTAACAAAATTTTTTAAAAAAAAGATTTTACTTCTATTATACTAATTTTATACTTTCCATAAATAATAATTTATATGTCATTCTGTCAAATAATACTTTCTTTTTTTTAATTACTTAATTAACCTCAATAAACTGACAAATAATTAATACTGTATTTTCCATTAAGTATCTAATTAACCTCGATAAACCGACTATTTGTTGTTTATTGTAATATTTTTGTGTGTTAACCTAATTGTCTACAATGCTATAATTTTTTACCCTTATGTTGATTTAGAATTCTTAATAAAAATAATATTATTATATAGGTTAATCACTTAGTGGAGGAAGGGGAGGATTTATCAGGCATTCTATACAGAATTGAGGAATCAGATTTTGCATATTCGCAATTAGAAGGATTAAGAATGGATAGCTCTGAAATAATTGATGACAATAATATTCTAGAAGATCAAATGCAGTTCAAAGGCTCATCATGCTCTAGTGAAACCACCATGGGCAATTCTGGAATTTCACAAGAATCAGAGATTATTGTGAACAGAAAGAAGAAAGGTGGAAATAGCTTCCTCCCAGGATTTGTTCTTTCAATCAATAACAGAAGAAAAGGTGCTCCTCAAAGGGCACCTCTTTCATGAATAATACCAAGGAAAAAAAGAAACAAATTGTGTGTTAGTATCTAATAATAGTAATAATAATAGAGTATAAATCGAAAGTTTAATTTATAATAATTAATGGGTTAATTAGGTATAATCATGATTAAACCTAAAATTAGTAGTAGAAGTTGCATTTTTTTGGAGGCATTTCCATTACTGACCCAAGTGGATATTTGATTCCACTAGTTTTGTAATGATGTAATGGAACTTGCGAATTGGAATATGCTTATACGTGTTTTTCTAAATTTATTGAAATATGTACTTTTTGTTTTTTTCTTCTCTATATATAATTATAAAATGCTCTTATTTTTCTGCCATACCATATGTGAATCTAAGACATCTTCACCTTCACGGATGGTCCGTAGTATTATTATTATTATTTTCTTTTTAAATTTCCCAAAGTTACAAAATATAGGAGAATGGTTGGTAACATGTTTTATGCCTTGGAACAATCACCTATCCCATTGGCTAAGTGTGGACCCCAATGACCTAGGTCTTTAGGTTCGAATTTCATTGTGTGCTTGGTTTGATCAGCGTTACCATTGTAGTTGTAATGCATTTTTTTTTAAATGAATCGAGTCTGAGTATTACCAAATTAAAGCTCGTCTTGTTAACTTTTTAAGCGAAGCTCGATCGAGCTTTTGTGGAGGCGAGAGTTGCGAGCAGCTCATTTACTCTTAAAAACTAAATGATACAAAGAAAAAGATTATAGGTGCATAGTTAAGATATAAATTATTAACTTAACAATAATTAATCATTATATTACTATAAATATGAAAATTTCAAAAAAAAAAAAAAAATAATACATGTTTTAAAAAAAAATAAAACTAAACGAGCTTAAAATCTTGCTTGACTAATTTAATAATCAAGTCAGCTCATATAGTTTTTTAACGAATTTTAATCAAATGAACTTCAAGTAGCTAATTTAAAACCTTAATTAAGAGTATATTTCTCTTTTGTTGGGAATTTTGATGAATGAGTCTAATCCGGTTGAAACACGACGTAATTGTAAATGTTGATTATTGTTCTTTTATTCGAAGTTTTTAATGTAAATATCAGAACATTTTCATTGATTTATTTTGCTTATTTGTATTTGCTAGCCACTAGCCAAGAACCGACGCATGCCTTCCATTACGAATCTATTTTTCCGTCGTTGATTCGTTTTAGATTCCGCCCCAGATGGCTTCATAATTTTTTTTTTTTTATTTTTTATTTTGTGTGTGAAGAGTTGTAAAGTAGGGAATATTGACATGGCACTTGATTAGAAAAAATTTCAAATTCGATTTCCAATGTAGAGAAATTTCCATTTAATAAAGCAGATCAAAATGATCATAATATTATTATTGAAATTTGGTATTATTACATTAATTATCAACAACAAAATCAACTTATTTTTCAACTAACTTCGTTATAAGGATAATAAGTATAACTTCAAATTCACTTATCTAAACAATAGAGTTAATTACTTTTTGTCAATTTTTTTTTAAAGAAAACGATATGCATTCATTAAAGATCATAAGAATCCGAGCAGTGTGGCAGGCAAAAAAAAAAACCATCGGTTTTGACCTGCCGATTAATCGGATCGGAACCGTGGGAGGAACGGTCTGGTTCAGGTTTAAGCATTTTCTGAATTATAGCTCGCTATGAATCAAAATTTCCCGAGAATTACACAAAAAACTGCTGGTTAACAATCCGAATCGCCCGTGAACCGCCCAAAACCATCAGTTCGGACTGCTCGAACCGCCCACTAACTGGCTCGTCATAAACTGCCGTTAATTGACCCAACAACAAACTGCTGGTAACTGGTACAGTCCCGGTCCCCTCGTCCGCTGAACTATGGCTCGGCGGGTTGCTACGGGAACCCGGCCCGTGGCCATCTCTAAATCCGAGTACAAGCATGGAGAAACTACCTCCCATCGTCTAAAACACACCACACATATAAGAGTATTTAGCTAGCAAATACTCTTAAACCATCATTTGGGAATCGGAGAAAATACAACATGTAATATGAAATGTTGTCTTAGAAAATTTTAAGTGAAGCAATAAATGTCGTTATCATTACTCTATTTATAATATAGTGGAGTGAGCAGCTTGAGTTTAATTTTATAATACAATTGGACTTATGTTTGTGGGCCTCTGGGTCCTATGAGCCAACAGATATCCTTACAAGTTTATTTGAGACATTTGATATTTGTCTTATTTTCTCTATCAAGAGGGTATTTGAAGTTAGTTTATTCTTCATACTTGATTACTTTGACTCCTTAATGGTTGACGTAGATGACATGGTAAATACGTGGTGCCACCTAACTGCTCTTATTTTGCAAAAAGGTGCTTCAACAAGGGGGATTTTTTAGTGGTCTTTTAAAATTCAAAAGTTTCTGACAAGCGAAAGGACGCACCAACTTCAAGGAACAAGAGCATTAAATGCACGTCGTTTCACCCCTTCACCTTTCGAGAAGAAGCATTTATAGGAGGAGAGTCGAGTAAGCTCTTTAGTTTTTCTTTCTTCTGTTTTGTACTAACCTTGTTGTTGTTCAGGTTCTACATTTGCAAGTTCATAGCCTGTTTCTCAGCAGTTTCTTCTTTCTTTTCCAGATTTCCAAGAAAATCTTAAGAGTAAATTTTAGTTGGCTTGCCATTTTTCGCATCATAGGCGAAGGTCTTGTTCGTTGTTTGTTCTCACTTTTTCAAATCCTTCTTTTTTAATTAGGTGAGTCTTTTTGCTCTCTTCTTTTGCTTTTTGATCTCCTTGTCTCTTAAAAAAAGTGACAACACAGACAAAGTCATCATCAGACAAGCCTTAGGGAATTTTCGGTATCTAATCCTTCTTCTAAACTAGTTAAATGTATTGGACGGACTGAAGAACTTGGACTAGAACTAAGGGGTTCCAACTTAGGGTTAGGTTTTCCTGAAGACACTAGTCGTTCGGATCGAACAGGACAAACTGATTGAACAAGAATTTCAGCTAGATTCACTAAAGGGCCTTTACCTAGAGGTCCTAGGCCGGCTCCGGGTATTCACAGCTAAGAAGTAGGTAAAAATGCCCAGACTACTTAGGAGACAACACAATGAGATAGCCGCTCATAAGGTTATGAAGGCCGTGTAAGAGAAGCAAAGCTTTGGCACTGATTCCAATCATTGTTTAAGTAGATGAAAGAGGAAATTCAGACTAGTGAACAAAGTCCTAAGGCTTCATCGTGGGAAGGAGAAGCGGGTAGAGCTGAGGAGCATTCATCAATTTTACATCAATTTAACATTCAAAGTCCAATATTTAATAAAACCATAATAATGCAATACAACAACAACATAACAAACATACAAATGAAGCAAAATCAAATAATTATTCATAAAATGATACAAATATTAAAAATTTTCAACAAATTGGACAACAATTATCCAAAGCTCTTTCGTTTTTCTTTGAAAAAATGATGTTTAATGTAGTATCATCTCCTTCCCAACTTCATTTCTTTCCTATAAATATTATAACAGATGAAACAATTATTCAATAAAAATATTTTAAAAAAAAATCTTGCAATTAATTTATTTTTTTCAATGTTAGCTTACTTTCTTTTTTCGCTTTATTCCATATGAAGCTCGTAACCAGTCATCACCACAAATAAGAACTTGGACTGTTTCGGTTGATAACGATGCGCGATATGGATCTATTACCCTACTTCCAGAACTAAAAGCTAATTCGGAAGCAACAGTTGTGATCGGAATCGAAAGAATATCATGTGCCATCTTTGAAAGAATTTGAAACTTCAAAGAATTTGACTTCTAGCATTGCAACACATCAAAATCTACTTCATTAGGAATATAAATACCTTCTTCCAAATAAATTTCAAGCTTAGATTTTTGAGATTCAATGTTTAGTTCATAATGTCTTATAATGGCCAATAACTCTTCGGTTCCAGTCACTTTACTTTTTCCACAACCATCGGATTAACATTAGATGCATGAGTAGTATTAGATGTGTTGGATGAACTAGTATGACAACTACTTTATAATTCGCAACATACTTATCATATAAAATTTTCAAAGTAGTTGTAAAGTTGCAACATTCTTAACAGAATCAGCGGAGAATTGAGTTTAGGAAAGCACCAGTTAATAATCTTCATCTTGTATCTTGGGTTGAGCACAGCTGCTATAGATATCACGAGGTTGCAGTGACCCTAATACTTAAACTTGAGCTTCATCATTTCTGCCATATCTTTCATAAATGCATCATTATCTGTAGCTTTTTCATCCAACAATTGCTTGACTTTGTAAAGCTCTAGAAGAAATAAATTGCTAGTTGGATATTCACTACTTGGAATACAAGTAAAATCATTATAAGCACTGAATGTCATTATATTATATTCAATGACCAATTTGAAGACAATTGAAGATAAATACCTGAAATGAGATTTGTGACTACATTAAACTCTTTAAGGAATATGCAAATTTTTTTAAGTTTTTGCTAATCATCCTCACTAGGAAGATGAGTGTAATTCGTATCCCTTTGAGTAAATCTAGGAAATATATCCTTAAACTCCAAAGTTGTAGATAGCATGAAATATGTGGAATTCCATCTTGTTAGACAATCCATTATGAGCTTCTTATTTGGAAGATTCAATTGCTTGGCAAGTTCACTAAAAATCTTGATACGAGACTCGGAAGCAATAACATACTTGACACTAAGACGAGCATTATTAGTAATACCACTAATCTCTTTAAGACCATCTTGAACTAAAATATTCAAGATATGAGTGCAACATCTCACATGAATAAGTTTTTCATTGAGTGGAAGCATATTCTAGTAAGAAAGAGCATCCTTCAATGTTCTCACAGCAACTTCATTATAAGCAACATCGTCCACACTTACCGTGTATACTTTTTTATCAATTCCCTAATCAGAAATACATTTATGCAAAACATCAGAAATAATAACACCAGTATGTGGTGGTGGAACATCACAAAAACTTAAAATTATCTTTTGTAAGTTCCAATTTTGTTCAACATAATGACCAGTGACAACCATATAAGAAAGATTTTGTCCATATTTCCACACATCTATAGTTAGACTAATTCTATTCACGAATTGTAACAACTGTTTAATTTTCTTTTTTTCAATTTCATACAATGCAAAATAATCTTTTCTAACAGTTGTACGAGAAATACTTTCATAATATGGAGTTGCACAATGCATGACTTCATTGAACATTTCATTTTCAACATGGTTAAATGGCAAGTCATGAATCATTATCATAGCAGCAATTCATTCTCTAGCATAAGCATGGTCATACCTAAAAGTTGAAATTTCAATGACAAATCGGGTATTGTTTAACAATTTTTTAAAATCTAACCTTTGTTACCCACTGGAGGTGTTACTTATAATTTTCCGCTTAAGGCAAACTTGCAAATGCCTTCGATATTATGTTGTTGTACCCGTCTTGTTGTATCCGAGTCGACGGTTGCAATGGATACACTCTACTTTCTTTGAACCATCCAAAAGCATAACCTCCTTAAACTCATCCCATATCATTGATGTCTTCTTCCTTTTCTTATTTGCAAATGGATTCTCTGCATCGTCACCAACATTACTTGTATCTTCTGTATTTTCTTTCTTCATTGTCCGCATCTTCCATCATATTTAAAATATTTTCAGCATTATCTATATCTTCAAGCTCTCTTTTTGCATCACCGGGAAGAGTTACAGAATCTTAGGTCTCTAGTGTATTAACACAAAAACAGCTTACTATTATTAAAGGTAAAATGCTAGGTTAGAGTTAAAATTCACATGTAAAAGATCAGTTTAACTTCAATTCCAATGCCAAAATTACTATTATTTTTTGCTTGTTGAAATTTCATAGTTGGATTCTGGCCTCTGATAGTTGCTAAAATTCTAAACATTTCTGCAAGCATTCATTCAATTTCAGTCACTAAAACAATTAAAATCAGTTGAACAGAAACTGAATAGATAGCAGTGGCATTGACCAAAGACAACAGTAAAGAGGCAACAACATTGACTATTTCTAGACTCTAGTAAGCAGCAACGAAGGCAATAAAACAGTAACCACAATGGCAACAAGCAAAGACACGAGCAACATGGCAACACAAAATTCAGTACCATCTGTAGGTAGCATTTAACAATTGTATAACAAAGGGGAAGCAACTGACTTATTATAGCATTCAAAATCACAAAATAAACTAACAGCAAAACCTTCGAAGTTGGAACGTACAATAGAAACAATCTCGATTGGAAAGCAAGACCAGTAAGGGATGAAGGTAGGGCAGATTATGGGCAATAGGCAAAACTAGTATGGCAGGAACAAGAATGTAATTACTGCCTGCTCTTTATACATAAACAACAAAGATGCAGTCAGTTTGGTGAATATAAAAAAAAAAAAAAACAAAAAAGGACAGCATCAATGGCAGTTGAAGTAGTATATTATAAAAGCCAACATGTAACAAAAGGATTTATAAGCAGTAAGACCATCAATATGACACCCCCGACCAAAAGCATACGTCTTTTTTTGACGTCATTACACGCATTGTATGCATTTTTATTTAAATGCATCAGAGTATGACATGATATATGACATTTACATGAAATATATGAAAGGAGAAATGATTATTAATGAGTTGAAAATGTGAAACAAAAGTGGTTTTAAGTTCGTTTATCGTCGAAAGACATAAACGGAGCCAATTAGGGTTTTTGGCTCGTGCGATCGAAAAATATCGAAAACGCGCAATATTTTAAAGTAAATGACTTTGATATGATTTTATATGTTTTCATAGATGATTTAAAGAGTTTTGGAACCAAAATTATACGACGACGTCGTACGGTTACGGTTCCGTGAAAATCGTCGAGGTTTCGGTTCGGTTTAGGGCACCGATCGAACCACGACAAATTTTCGGATTCCGATTTTTATGAAATTTCATACACGTGTTATGCTATTTATTTTGACACCGAAAAAAATTTTTAAGCTAGTGCTGGACATACTGAGTGGCTGGAATTAGAGAATGTATGAAAGGGAGAAAGTAAAAATAAGATGACTTACATATTAAGTTGTTAAAATGGATAAAGATTGATAATTGTGTAAAAATTAAAGTTGGAAGCAGCTCCTGGCTGGATTAGAGTTTTGGCTTGTCTGGAGGTTAAGGGAAGAGGTGGAAAAGGGAGTTTTGGTTACTGGAATACTTAGAGGAAGAGAAAAAACATAAGAAAAGGGAAAAAGAAAGAGAAAAGTGAGAGAAAAAGAGAGAAATAGGAAATTGATATTCAAGCTTCAATCTTTCGTGTTTAATGTGTTCCTAGGATGTTTTGTGATTGATTAAAAGTGTTAGAAAGGGTAAAGGAAGGCTGGTTTCGAGGAGAGAAAGAAAAACAATTTCTGGTGCAATTTCTGGGTTTTTGGGCAGTTGCACGAAGGGTAGTTTAGGCTATTTTATCTCCCAATCTGTGGTGCATGGGAGAATTTGGCTTCAATAGGTTTGTAGAGGGTGTGTAAGAGAAGAACTTTGTGATTTTAGGTTGCCGGAAAAAGGCCGGAGTTGGTCGTAACAATTGTTGGAAGTTGAGAGAAAAATAGGCAATTTCTGGTTCTGGGTAAAAAATCAATGTGGGAAGCCAACTTTAGTCAATTTTATCTTTCAATCCAGAAAGCTTTTGGAGATTTGGCTCCGATGAATTGATAGAGGATGTGCAATTGATAGGTTTAGCTTGCCAGAAGGTGGCCGTAGGTGAACGTACGGTTGTTGGGAAGTAGGCTCGAGAGGCAGGAATTCTGGGTGAGAGTTAGGCTGCTGGAGGTTGAAGAAGGGTGAAACGCACGAGGGTTTCGCGTTTTGACCCTCTGGAACGCGCCCAAAACGGCAGCAAAAGGCTGCGTTTTAGGTAGAGAAGTTCTTTAGTGAAACGGCAGTAGCGTGTGCGTTTTGAGGGAAAACGCGCGCCCAGCACCTGTATTTTCGGTATATCACGTTTTGACCCCTGAACTTTCTGCTGCATTTCAATTAAGTCCTTTTGGGTGCTTTTGCAAATATTTTTAATTACAGATTGGCCCCTGAATTTATAAATGCTTATATTTTTTACCTAGAGACTTTTATAAATTGTAATTTAGCCCTTCCAGCCTAATTTCGACGTCCTGAATCCGTTTTTGACGTCAGAAATTTATTTTGAGGCTGTTTATAGTGTGAAATTAGAGATTTAAATATTATTTAGAGATTTTAATTTGTGAATTTATTTTAAACAGTTAAAGAATTTATTTTAAGTTTATAAATGGTTATAATAATTATAATTATGTTTAATTATAATTATTATATGTTAAATAGAGATTGTCAATTATTTTTATACTGACATTAAATGATTTTAAAGCAGAGATTTTCAGAGATTGAGTTTTAAATTATAGAAAATTAATTGATTTAAAATTAAAACTCAATTAAATCAGAGAATTAAATATTAAAGCATGCATCATAGCTTATATGGGTTCCAGAATTGTTTTGTTGAACATGGTTGCTATGTTATGCATTATAAGAGCATCGAGTTCGAGAGCGGCACGGGGTAAG
>CANUEY010229793.1:0-12296 GCA_948099555.1 Croton setiger
ATATATATATATATATATATATATATATATATATATATATATATAATTTCTTCTCTTTTCTTCCACCCGGCAAGCAGCAGCCACTGTTTTCTTTATTCCTCTCATCTTCTCCTCATTGGCTTTTCAGTATCTTCTTCATTATCGAATTGATTTCAATTGGTAGCATTAAATTTGCCAAAGAGGTTGAGATTCCGAATTTCCTTTTCCTTGTCTTTTTATTATGATTCAGAGCCTCAATTTTTGATGCAATTTCAAATTATACATACTTTTTCTGATTGTCTATTATACATACTTTTTCTGGTTGTCTATTTTTTAAAAATCAAAGTTCTTAGCCTAACTTAATTTGGTTTTTTTATTTTTTATTTTGTTTCTATTTTGCTACTCTACACAATGTCAGGGATCTTTTTCTATATTTCTACGTCTGCCTATTATGTATAAATTTGTTATTTTGAACTTGTTTCTTGTGACCATCTCATTGTTTCATGTGGATAAGTGAGTTCAGCAAGTGCTGAGGGTATATCAAGGGAAATTGCTGGGATAATCGATATCAGTAACGAGGTTAAAAAATTTTGGTTTCCGACATCATTCGGTATCAGTAATAGTGATGATAAAATATTGATCGGTTAACCGATTATTGACATTGCTCAGACCTATGGCCCAAAACTAATAATCAATAATTGTCCTTTAAGTGCTACAATGATTGCTTGTATAGTGGAGCTAAAATGGTTGCTCGTAAAGCTTGGGTAGAATCATTAAAATTTACGGTTTTAAATTATGTATTATGTGTATTTAAATTTTAAATTCAATGCTACATGTATTATATCAATCATCATCATCCCAAAAGGTTTCAATTAATGATACAGAAAACTTAAAAAACAAACTAAATAATTGCACAACCACTTAATAAAACAAAAATGACCAAACCTACAAAGCTCTAGATATTTAATACTGGAGTCCAAGTCCTGATTATTATAATTACATAATGGCACATGCTTGTGGGTTCTCATCGCTAAAAGCAGTGGTGTATCGAACTTCAGTGGAGCTAGCACGTGCGAGCTGCGAGACTTGCGGGTCCTCAGCCCTTCGCACGTACCCAGACGGTGCCTTCTTGTCATACACCCCAGGCGCATAAGGATGGGCCACTTCATCATACGGCACGTATGGCCACAGCTCTGCCTTCTTACCCGTCCGATGTGCCACGCGTGCGACGACCTTGGAGGGGTCCACATATCCAACGACTGTAACCTTGTTTGCTTTTCGTTCAACGTCCACTTGTTTAACACCTTTCATGCCTTCCAATGCTCTTTTAACTTTGCGCTCGCATCCTTCGCAATCTATTCGAACTTTGATCTCCACCGTCTAATCATATTCAAGGATACTGAATCAGAATCCAGTTATGCACTTGTAGGGGTTTGCAAATACAATATTTTAGCCAGACTAGATTTCATTATACACTGTCACTCACTTTATCTTTCAAAACAGCAACAAAGTGATTTTTTTTCCTCCATAAGAACTCACCACCGCCATCGCCGGAAATAGACCGATCGACGAAAGAGGTAAAATACAATATAGCCTCATTAATTTGGTCTAATTCATATTTCTAAGCAATAATACAGCCTTATCAACTAACAGAATTCGAGCACAAGATAGAAATGAAAGTTAGAAAGTTGTAGAACAAAAGAAGAAACTAAAAACGAATTCGTGAATTAGATCTGGAGAAGATTGGAACTATTATAATAAATAAATAGACAAATACCTGCAATTGCTTGCGTTTCTTGAGCTTGGAACTGCCGGTGGAGCAGTCAAAGAGATTAGAGAAATGGTCAAGAGCACCCATCACTTACTTTTAACGTCTGTACTACAAATCAAACACAGAGCAGCGAGCAGAGTATAAAACGCAGATAAGAAAGAAACACACTTTTAGTCCATATATTTATACATGTATAGTGAGGAGCTTAGCTTCGGATATGACTATGAGACTTATTTAGGGTCTTCGTCCCTGAATCTGAACCGTTGGATTCACACAGTTTTTGCCACGTAGCCGCATTACATTTGGAAATATTCTAAGTAGAGAAGGGAATATACATGCACCGCTAGGTGGGTCCCACGGGAAATCACTTTGGTAGCTGTGGGACCTGTGCATTATGCTGGATCCATCCATCCATAGGTTGGTTGGAAGCAGCTACGTAATGAGTTCGTGAGTATGGGGTTTCGAGTTAGAGGGTTTGCGTGTGGTCCCATCCTCTCAAATTTAACCCATTGTTACCACCCATGCGCCACCTGTCAACCTAAGATATTTATTAATAATTGACCCGACCGTCATGTCTATTTATCTAAATTCCGATAGGCCCGAGACGAGTTCGGTTATTATCCAAAACTAATGGGTTCAGTGTTCAAATACCAAATTTATGGATGTTTTCGGTGTTCAGTGATTCAGCGGTCGGTTTCCAGTATCTGTTATCAAAATTGAAAGTTTGGTAATGACTGAAATGTCAAAAAGTATACTTATATTACATGTTTCTATTATAGGACAAATAAATAAAAATATACTTTAAACCAAAACTTTGACATTCTATACCGATGGGTTATTTTTTCTAGCAACTGAAATATTGGTAACCAAATAATTTTGGCATCGGTATATGTTTTTGATGTGCACTTATTCGGTTATCGAAAAACCAAAAATTTGGTATCTAGTTCAGTACGATTAATTGAATTTTTTTTCCCTTAGTTTATGTGATTCCAAATAAAAATCAAGCCTTGTATCGGAAATTAATATTTGAGTGTGAACACTTGAATTTTGAAGCTCGGGCAGTCGGTTTTCCTGAACTACAAACAAGCAAAGACCAAAGTTCGTTTTCAAGCTTTTTCAGAAATATATCTTCACTACACTAGAAATGTCCGTTAAAATACGCTAATCGTGAATATGGGGTTGGATAAGCATGAAAAGCTACACAGATTCGTGTAAACAGTTTTGAACAAAAGAGTCAAATTGCCGTGCACACCGCGCGCACATGCGCAGAGTCCTCATGCATTCGTGCGCAGGAGCCTCGCGCATGTCTGCACAGGGCCTTCGCAGCAGTGTATGCAGGGACTCCTCAGCAAACGCATGCGCATCTCTTCTGCACTCCCATGAGCGGCTCCCTCTGTGCCCTCGTGTGCAGAAACTGACATTTTTGCTTATAAGTAGCAGCCTTTTGGCCCCAGATTGATACACTTTGATCCGTGTTGACAAAAGTTTCATTCACCCTGCTTCGATACTTTCGATTCTTTATTCACTTTCCTTATTTGCTTGATTTTACTATATTGATTGTGATGTGGAGACTCTACTAATATTAAGGCATAAAATTGATAATTAATTAATTGACTAATCTCTAAGCAATGAATCAAGATTAAGTCATGTTCAAACCAAATACAAGCTGAAGCTCAAAAGCAGCAGAAAGCTCAATTGGGTATTCTCTAGACCCTATCTTTTATTTCATTTGAATCATTTCTACCCCACTTTCTTTTTCCATAAAATGGCCAATCCTAAATGAACTTTGGCACGAAGTGCACAAATCAATCTAAGACCAAGTCTTTGACACTAAGTGTCGCCCATAAACCCAATTTTGGCACAAAATGCCTAAATCAACCAATTCAAATCAATTTTATTACAAAGTACCCTTAAAATTCAATTTTGCTTAAAGTGCCCTTAAATCGGTTCTTTTAGCTGGAATCCTAACCTTTTTTGGTACAAAGTACCCTTAAAATCAATTTTGAAACTAAGTGCTCAAATGTACACGCATACTCATGCATATGCATCCTATCATCTCTTCTATATGTCATTAATTAGGCTTTCGAACTACATTGGTCTTGATTCCCTTGAAATATGTAGGCATATTTGGAATTTTACCCCAAATAGCAGACCTAAACCCAAAACTTCTTGTTTTGGATTTCTTTCTTCTTCTCTTTCTTTTTTATTTTTATTCTCGATTTGGATTAATTTCATTTGGTTAGATACTACAAAATAAGATAAAAACAAGTAGTTTAGACAAATTCATGACATGATCTCCAAATCTTCCTTGGGTTCGTGGATATAGTGTCTTATTACCTAGGCTAATTAATCAAATTGGTTAATTAATATGGTTAATTAATAAGGTTAGAGTCATATTTAAGGTTTTCTTAGTTTGACCTAGTAAAAAAATAAATTAAGTGGCGACTTCAAACAATTCAAGGTGAATTCTTATTTTGATCCTTTCGAAATGAGGTAATGGTTCACAATTTAATGACTCCACTAAGGATTTAAATTAAAATGAGGACTACAATTGAATTTGGTTGAACGTGCTCTTCCTTAGGCACATAATTTTGTTTGACTTTGTTTTCTACGGTACCTGAGCATAAATTAAGTATCTCTTGCTTAGGGATGCTTGATAAGGATTTTAATATGGACTTTAATAAAAATTCAAGATGAAATTGATTATCTGATTTAATTTGATTATTTGATTGAGATATCAATAATGATTTGCACTTTATGGATCTTTTTTCCATTTGCATAAAAAGCGAATTTAAAATATTTTCTTCTCTTTTTATTAAAACATTACGTCTAAATAGCAAGTAGTGCACATCGACAAGTCTCCTTTATTATGCTGAGAGACAGTGAAAGCATCCACCTGGTGACCGAACCCCACATCTAATCCTTTTGGATGTGGTACATAAATAATCTTTTAGATGTGACAAGTAAGCTGTACAGTTTGACCTATGTGAAACTCTTTGTTTCATATGTGGTGAGGTGCATCCTTATTCGAGGTGATGGGTACTCGATTAAGCATAGAACCTTCCTTTTAGGTTGTATGTACCTAATGCATTGACCACATGTCATTAAAATGAATTTTGGTTTGATGTTTGTGCATTCATACTGAATATTTAACTCGTTATTAAAAAAAATCATCGCCTATTTTGAAAAAGGTTCAAAAAAAAGAGATCCTTAGAATATGTTCCTTACCTGTTTTAAAGAAAATAAAAGTTTCAAAAGACTTTTAGGATTAGGAATTTAGACCTACCAAAAGTTGAGAAGTCAAAATTCTAAACACAATATCGTATTTACCTTACACACTATCCTACCTCATACAGTGCCTTACCCTTTACACAATGTATCACCTTACATAGTGTCTTACCAACCCCACATAGTACCCTACACATACCCTTGCTTTACACACAGTATTACCTTACACATATCCTAATCCTTTACCTTTACCTTATCTAAGTACCGTCAACAACAATTCAGGATCCCACTGTCTGAATGGCCTCATTAGAAATTATCAAGGCTTTCTTAAGGGAACAAGTTGAAGAGATTAATGCCCGTATAAATACAAAGATTGTTGAAACTTTAGCTGAAATCAATAAAAAACTGGTTGGTACCTCTGCTTCTGTAGAGGGGAAAGAACCAATGGCTAAACCAAATGCTTACCTGTCATTAACCTAGATGACATTACTGCCAAACCAATTCTATTGAGTTTGAATCACAAAAATTGAAAGAAAGGTTAGAAAAATTAAAGAGGTCCATTATTGCTCTAAAAGCTCTCAAAGAAGTCATAAACATGGAATCATTTTCCTTGTTTCCTAATGCTAGATTCCCTACAAAGTTCAAAATGTCAAACATGGACAAATTTAATAGGACCACTTGTCCAAAGATCCATCTCAAGATGTATGGTGCCTTAAGTCCATTTGGATTAAACAATGAGCTCTTTGCTCAATTATTTTCAATAATCATTAACTGTTGCAACACTCATATGGTTTATAAGTTAGGACCAATCCAAATCAAGACATGAGAGGATATATACAATGTCTTTAACACCCAGTACCATTACAATATTGACGTGAATGTAACTCAAAGAGAATTGGAGACCACCAAACAAGAAAGCAATGAATCCTTCTCCTCATTCCTTATGAGGTGAAGAGCAAAAGCCGCACAAATGATCAATCATCCTTCTTAACAAGAACAGTTTGACATTATCACTAGGAATCTTTTGTAAATTTATCAAGCACAATTGCAGACTCAATACTTACCAACGTTCCAGGTGCTCATTGTAATTGGGACAAAATTTGAAGATTTGATTCAATTGAGACAACTTGATGATGAAATTGAGGGTTCCAACTACAAATATTCAACTCATGAAATGAAGTCTCCAACATAGGCAAACAAAAGAGAGAATACACCAACCTTAAAATGCTGATAGCTCTCGTCTTTCGAAAAGCTGTCAAGACAAATTATTTGAAACCTCTAGAAGCAAGGCAACCTCCAAATTCGCTGCCAAAGAATTACCGAGTAGAAGAATTTTATGAATATCATCAAAGTAATTGTCATGACACCGAAATCTGTCAGACTCTCAAAAAGAAGATCCAGTATCACATTGATAAATAATTGATAATTCCAAAGAATTAAGATCAACTCCCTGCCTAACCATGAAATCAATAACACCAAGATTCAAACAAAGATTTCTGAATCTTTTTAAGTTATCTTTAGAAATTATAAGATGTAATTGAGTCTATTTGACAAGATTGCATAGTCAAGCAAGAAGGAACAAAAAAATGGTCAATGACAATAGGTCAAGTTAAGCTGAATCATGTTTATCTGGTTGAAGTGTCTAGAAGAATGAAGCTGCTATAGTGCACCCATTTCCGGTCTAAAACCAAAACCCATAGAGTTCATCTTTTGAGTCTTCTATTTTTTCCGATTCTTTTCCTTAAAGAGTCGCATATCTAATTCTAATGTAATTTATCAATCATAAAGTACTTCTTCATAAAAAAACCAACAAAGAAAAAGAAAAAGAAAAAGTGAAAAAAGAAAAATAAAAAAAATTGGCAAAGAAAAATTCGTTCATATTGCATGCATCAATTGCTCTGATAAGGCAAGTCTTAAGACAATCCATTGATTTGAGGCATCCCAAGAATGTCACAAAGTCAAATCTCGAGCCATTTGCAAAGTTATGACAAGAAAAGAGAAGAAAAATACTCTTCCAAAGATCAACATCAAACACAAAGGAAAATCCCCTCGAAATTCCTTATAGAAACGAGGATCACCAAGTGGATAATAGAACAAAGTCAACTGTAGGGTTTCAACAAAGTTGAATGGTAACAGAAAGGAAAGAACTCTTCTAAAATTCTTCATGGAAAGGACCGATGCCAAACACAACACAAACACAAATTTCATCCTTACAACAAGAATCATTCCTTAAGTCAAAGAAAATCTCGTCAAAATTTGTTATGGAGAGGAAATCGTCAAGTGTTATAGAACTAAAAGTTTCAACCTCAAAGTGGGTAATGGAATAAAAAATTCAACCTCAATGTGGATAATCAAATTTCAACCTCAAAATGAGTGGCAAAACTCAACAGTGGGTGATCATTTCAACCTCAAGATTCATACAAAGCCTTAATATTTAAATACAGCAAAAGCTTTAGCATTCAAACATAGCAAAACTTCCAAATTCATTCCAAGCAAAGCATTAATGTTCATACAGAGTCAAGTTTCAAGATTTATGTTCAGCAAAACTGCCAAAGGTATAGCAATAGTTGGATCAATCAGAATTGTGATTCTTCAAATGAAGGATTCCCGAGCAAGAGTGTGGGGTGTATCTAAGCATTTAAACTACCACATCAATAGCAACAAAGAAAAGTATTCAAAACTCTTTGTGATGAATACATTCTAAATTTCAATCAAGTTGACTCTAGAAATGACTAGCCAAGCATAAAGCTCACATCAAGCAAGCACAAGTCAATTCTGTTATGGGTCAATTCATCCCTACAAGTACAAGTTAATAAAAAATAATAAAATTTTGCTAAGTTAAAAACCCAAGAATGGGGGCTTAGGCAAAAATGGGAGCCCGCTAAGTTGAAAACTTGAAATGTCGACTTAGGCAAAAATGGGCAACTTGCTAGATCGAAAACCTAAAAGGGCACTCTAGGCAAAAATTAAAGCTAAAAAGAAAGAAATGGAACAAATAAAGAGTGTTTTCAAACCTTTGTAGGAGAGATAACTCTAAAGAATCCACAAATGATAAAGGTGTCTTCAAATCATTTTAGAGTCATCTTAGAAATCATTTTAAGTGTTGTCTTAAGAGTTATCCTTAAGAGTCCACCTAAAAAGATTATTTCAAAGTCATCTTAAACTATCATAAGACAACTCACATAGTGTCATTCTTCAAAGCCATCCTGAAATGCAAATCAAATCATATCATCTAGTATCACCTCTCAAGTTGTCATTCTTTTGGGTACAACCTTAATTCAACTTATTAGGTTACAAAAAATCCTAGCTTAACAAAAGTTTGTCTATTAAGTCAAAGCTTTAAAAGGCTCATTGCCTCTAAAAAGCAATTCTCACCAGTGTCGAGTCTTCTCCATATTCCATTTAGATCATCGTTTCTTCAATCTTTTCCTCATGTCATTCTAGCAACGATCTTCAACATCATTGAATTCCTTTCTCATGTCTCCCTAGTATCTTTACTCGTCTCGATTAATCAATTGAATAGACATGTCTGTTGAAGTCAAAATGAACACTTTGGAAAAATGGAAAAACTAACATTTCTGGGGGTAGAAGGTGATAAAAGATTTCACTGTTCTTCCTCAATAAAGCCACAAGTAATGGTGATCATTACAAAAATCCTCAAGAATAATAAGCATCAGCAGACTATCACTCTGATCTTAAATTTTCATTTTGTTTCATTACTATAATGAAAAGGGAAATCCATACCAGCCGGTAAGATTCCTCAAGCAGGAAGCATGTCTCTTCTGCATCCCTTCATAGGCCTTCAGGATCTTATAACTTGACACTAGCCTAAAAAATCTCAATATATTGCAACACCTATCCGAGCAATAGTTTAAACCAACCCTTGTCTTCCCAAATTGATCTTTTCGACTTTTAGTAGATTTTTTATCCACAAATCTTTTCAGAAAATTTTCAAAGTCCTCATAATAGGAAAAAATCTTTTTCAAAGTCTTTATAAGAGGCAAAACTCTATTTTAAGTCCTCGTTAAAGACAAAAAAACTTCTTTAGCACTAAATGTCCATCTTAAAATCTATTTTGACACTAAATGCCCATTTTTAAATCAATTTTGGCACTAAGTACCAAATCTTAAATCAATTTTGGCACTAAGTGCCCACCTTCAATCAATTTTGGCATTAAGTGTCCACCTTTAGTCAATTTTTGAGAAATAAAGAAACTACCGAGAGAAATGTAGGAAAAAATGGACCTTTTCCATAAAGAAAAATAATGGATTTCAAATAACATTCATCTGTTCAGAACAAAATTGGTCCCCATAAATCATTTTTGTGGTAACTATGAATACTCAAATTTTGAGGCTCAAAAATTCAGTTTTCCTAGACTGCAAATAGTCAAGTTAGACCAAACGTCATTTTCAAACTATCCTAGAAGTATGCCTTCATTATACTATAAATTTCTGGAAAAAAAAATGCTGATCATGAATATGGAGTCAAAAAAGCCTAAAAAGCTATAAAGAAGTGGGAAAACAGTTTTGAACGAAAAGTGTCAAATTGCCCTGCATCTCGCGCACGTGTGTAGATTCCTCGCTCATGCGTGCGTAGGAGCCTCATGCATGTTTGCACAGGCACTCCTCAGTAGCGTACGCATCTCTTCTGCACTCCCGTGTGCGGCTTCCAGCTGTAGTTGGTGCTCTATGTTGTGCCCCCGTGTGTAGAAACTGACGTTTTTGCCTATAAATAGCAACTTTTTGTCCCCAGATTTACACACCTTGATCTTTGTTGAAAAATGCTCCCTTCTCACTCATTCGATCCTTTCAATTCATTATTTGCTTTCCTTATTTGCTTGATTTTACTATATTGATTGTGATTTGGGGAATTTACTGAAATTGAGGCCTCAAATTGATAATTAACTAATTGATTAATCCATAAGGGAAGAGTTAAGTTCAAACAAAATTCAAGCTGAAGCTTTGAAGCGACAGAAGGCTCAATTAGGTATTCTCTAAACCTTGTCTTTTATTTTATTTAAATCACTTTTACTCCACTTTCTTTTGCCATAAAATGGTGTTAGGAAATCACAAATATCACTATAAACCCAAAAACACATAGCGGAATAAAATCTTTTGATCTTTAATTTCCTATTAAAATCCATGTGATCCATTTAATTCAATGAAAATGATCAAAAACTAATCTTTTTGATGATTCGAAATCTTTCTTGAACAAAGAGGTACATAAATCACGAACACCTTCTATTAGTATCCACACAGATACTTCCATTTGGAGTGCTAGCTCGCTGAACAACAATTATGTAGAATCCATTCCTCTTCTCAAGGTAATAAGGGTTTCACATTTTCTCTCTTCCTTTCCCACACGTTTTCTATTTTTTCTGAAGAAAATAGCAATCTAATTTCCAATTCGAAATTGGATAATAATAATAATAATAATAATAATAATAATAATAATAATAATAATAATAATAATAATAATAATAATAATAATAATAATAATAATAATAAATAGACTCATACTAATTGTAGTAGGTTCAATCTCTATCAAGCCTACAAATCATAATTGGCCTCGAGCAAGACATTATGACTACCCAATTAATATAAGGTTGGTTTGTCCAATTAAATCTAATAATGATACATGCATGAATCCCTTTGTCACACGATATCTAGTTTGAACATAAGTCACGGTCAGTGTCATACTTATATTGTCCAAACTTATGATTACTCGATTCTCCAAGTAGACTAATACAAGAAACGAGATTGATCATAATATCAATTCATTTGAGCACGGCTATGCATTTCATAGTCTCACTCGTCGAGGGGCTAGAAGATATCTCTTAAAGAGAGGGATGAATTCTATCTTGATTGCTCAATATCCTCTACATGATTTTTATTATGTTTGATCATAACCTTTATGATTATCCAGTTATGGATAATGTTTGATTATGTCAAAAGGTAACAGTTTTTATGTTGAAAAGTATGACAATCTCAAGTCAAAAGATTAATACATAACTATCATAAAATTCATTTATGATACTAACCCAAAGTGATCTCAATATGGGCCTATCTAATACTCTGTTATCTAATAAGTATCCACGAAATTGATTTGTATCACCATACATATAATCAACTTATAATTATCGAATCAATACTCATGCTAGTTATAAATTATTTTTATGTCTATAACAATGATAAACCAGGGATATATATATCATTAATGTGTAACATGCAAACAAATAATAATGATAATAAAACCTTTTTATTATTAATAAAAATGAATAATATAAAAGTTCAACTAAATAGCCTAGGGCACAAACACTAACAAATAATCTATCCTAAAAGAACTTTGGCACGAAGTTCCCAAATCAATCTAAGATCAAGTCTTTGATACCTAGTGTTGCCCACAAACCCAATTTTGGTACCAAGTGCCCCCCAAACTTAATTTCGGCACAAAGAGCCTAAATCAACCAATTCAAATCAATTTTGGTACAAAGTACCCTCCTAATTTAATTTTGCACAAAGTTCCCTCAAATTAATTCTTTTGGCTGGAAGCTAACTTTTTTTTTATACAAAGTACCCCCAAAAAATCAATTTTGACACTAAGTGCCCAAACGCACTTACACACTCATGCATATGCATCCCCATCTCTTCTCTATGCCTTTAATTAGACTTTCGAACTACATTGACCTTGATCCCTTAGGATATGTAGGCATGTTTAGGATATTACCCCAAATAGCAAGCCTAGATTCAATTGTTTCTTCTTTTCCTTCTTTTTTATTTTTGATTCTTGATTTGGATTGATTTCGTTTGATTTAAACCTAAAAAATAAGATAAACAAATTAGTTTAGACAAATTCATGACATGCTCTCCAAATTCTCCTTAGGTTTGTTAAAATTTAGTGTCTTATTACTTGGGATAATTAATCAACTTAGTTAATTGATAAAATTGGATTAGATTTAGGTATTTCTTAGTTTGACCTAGTAAGAAAATAAATTAAGTGGCGACTTCGAACAATTTGAGATGAATTCTTATTTCAATCCTTTCGAAATGAGGGGGGATTTACACTAATAATTAATAATATATTTATAAATAAAAAATTTACTTTAAATTAATACTTATATTAATTATTAATTTAAAGTAAATTAAACTTAATAATAGATGTATGTGTTGGAAAAATGACCCGACAAGTAATATTGAATACTAAAAAGAAAATAAAAAACACCAGAATTTTAACGGAGTTCAGCCAATTTAGCCTAATCTCCGAATACCACTCAAATATTTATTAATATAAGAGAGGAGAAAACAAAATTTTTGGGATG
>CANUEY010230018.1:0-39570 GCA_948099555.1 Croton setiger
TATATATATATATATATATATATATATATATATATATATATATTAAGTTATAATATTATATTATTTTCTATTAACATTAAAATTATAAATTCTACATAAATCATTTAGGAATGAACGTTCCCATCTATGGTATTAATTAAAACATATATATGAGAAATCTGTAAAAGAAGTAATGTAAAGAGGAGAGTGAAGCTATTGAATTGGTAGTTTTTGAGTGGGGAAGAAGAAAAATTACTATGTCCCTATACATAGGACTTATCCAAGATTTGAATGACCTGTTCTAAGAGACTGCCCCAAAAGTCCTATAGTCTTTAATTACTTGGAATGAATCAAACCATTTAATTATTCGCAACAAACCACTTGCTGCACTCAACTGTTCCTTCTAGTCTAGTTCAAAAACTTGGTTTGGTGATTAAGGTATTGAAAATCCAACTAATAAGTGTAATAAAGTGAATAATCCAAATTTTTACAGTTTCTAGATATTTAAACACTTATTTATAAAACCTTGATGTAGTATAATTGTCTTAGATTCTTTTTTTTAAAAAAATAAATAAATAAATTTTGGATATATGGTTGAAAAATTCTTGTCAACTAAATTGAGATTTATACATTTTCATTTTTTTTTTTTTTTTGACATAGATTAACGCCCGCATATACGGGTGGAGAGGGAACCTACTGAGCGTCAAACTTGGGTAGCCGAGGCCACAAGACAAGACAGACATGTTCTTCATTTGGGCTACTGTCCTCCCCTAATATATCCATTATCATTAATTTGCTTTTTTTTTTTTCCTGTGTACTGTTAATGAACAACATCAACAACAGTACTAATTATTTTAATTTGGTAATTGAAAAAACTGGAAAATGGGATTTGCCACTAGTTAATAATATTTTGATTTGTATTATAACTAGATGAATTAATTTTATAAGAAAAAAAAAAACTTAAATAATTTCGTTTAATAAGAACAAGGAACCATAATATTACACTTCATTTTTTCTTAAAATGAAAAATTACACTCAATTTAAGAAAACACAAAATCCTCAAAAAAGATAAACAAAACATAACTAATCACACTTGAACTGAAATTTTTAGAAGCAATATTAACTTCCAACAGTTATTGCAGCAAAAGGAAAAAAAAAAAACCACTGAACTGAAACTTAGTTAGCAGCAGTACAAATCCTGCGAATCTGTCCTTGCGAACCAGTGAGAGGATCAATATTTCCCATCTTTATCATTGCAGCAGCAAAATCAGAACTGAAAGAAGAACCATCAGAGTTATACTCATTGACAATACTGTCTGTCGATCCGCCGCTGAAAAGTACTTGATCGGATTGAAGAAGACCTCTTCTTGCAATTAAGTTTGAATAATAGTTATTATCAAAAGTGTTTGGTGTGACTGAATCAAGGGGTGCAAGATTTCCATCTCCACTGCCACTAGCAGCTGGGCAATTTGCTTGCCTGGTCGTAGCAAAAGCAGGATCTATGTCACTTCCATTACTGTAAATTCTTGCCCTGAAAGTTAAACATCTTGCTTGGCCTAATGTATGTGATCCTGAAAGAGCAACCAGGTCTCTTTCGTTTAATCCTTTGGTTCCGAATAAATTAATAAGCGTGTTTAGGCTGTCTGTAAAAGCAGGAAGATCGCTATTAGCAAGAGCTAGACTTGCTGAGGGAGAATCTCTTCTTCCAAGATTTACTGTCCACGATGGTCCATTAACCTATAAGAAAAAACAAGAAAATATTTATTAATAAAAAGATCAGAAGCTGGAACGTCATGAAAATCATGTTATTTTAATAGGTGACGTGTTCTGTAATATGTTAACTTACAGCGACAGATGCATCACGAGCGGCTACGGCAATAATATCAGCGCAAGAAACAACTCCAGGACATATACTTTCCAATTGAGATTTAGCATCATCAATTACATTGAATCCTCGAATAGAACCCGCATTGTTTCGAGCAGTTCTTTCCCCTGTAAATGTGGCTGTATCTTCCAGCAACACTGAGGCATCGCAACCCTACAATAATAAGAAAGTTGATAAATAATAAACTACTTCTTCCTGGGGAAAAAAAAACCATGTTTTCATGGAAATTACGCTGAATAGTTTAATTACCTGAACAAAGCAATCATGGAAGTGAAGGCGAATGAGAGAAGCAGCCATTCTCGTTTCGCTATCAACTGCAGAATTAATAACTGTTCTGATAGTACTTAGTGCATTAGGACAAGTACTGTCGTAGAAATTTGAAGAAAGTTGTGCTTCACATTGGAAGCTTGAGAAAATTATTAACAAAATTGTTAAAAACATGCAAGAAGATGACAGATCAGAGGCCATTAATTTCTTAGACTATTTTAGTTGAAATCAATATATAGCAGAAATCTGATAAAGAGATGTAAAGAGGAGAGTGAAGCTAATTAGCTGTGGAATGGGGAATGATTAAGAAGAAGCCTAATGCCCCTTTATATAGGGACTCCTCCAAGATTTTGGTGACCTGTTCTAAGGGGAGTGCCTCCCAGAAAAGTCATACAGCATGTAATTCATTACTTACATGCAAGAAGAACTTTCTTCTGGGTTTATTTTATTTTGTTTCAGGAATTTGCTGAGTCTTACTTTTGGGCTTAATTAGGAATAAATCAACCATTTGATGTAATCAACCAATTGCTGCTTGGACTGCGGTGTACGGTCTCTCAGTTTGCTTTTTAGTAGAAAAACTTGACAATTATGGTTACTCATAACTTCTCTATTTTCTAAGTTAAATTCCAAAAAAGAAATTACCGAAAGTTGAAAACAAAAGTCCAAATTCTGCAGTTTGCAGAATTTAATGATGTATTATAAATTGAATGAGATTCCAATTTTATAACAATATAAATTATTTTTTTTATCTTTATTACTATCTCCGTTTTAATGAATACTTTTACTATTTATTTCAAATTTTTTTACATAAAATGTATTCAAGTGGCTTTAGATTAATAGAGACAATAAAATGATTGGATTTCATATACATTAAAAAAGATAACACATATCTGCGGCGACACAAAGTAAATTCAGTGTATGAGAACATTTCATAAATTAAGCCAATTGCAAATTTAATTTTTTTCTATTTTATATTTTTTTTCGTCTTTACAATAAAAAATTATATAACTTCTTGCATCCTATTAATTTGATGTATTGGACCTGTTCTAAAGAAGAGTTTCTCCTTTTTATAAATCCCCATAGTCCTGAGTTGTTCTTATAGAAATTGAGTGCACACGACAACTCAACCATTGATTTCCTACAAAATTATAAAATTCTTACCAATCTCTAAATTAAAGAATTTTGAATACTCTTCAAAATACTATGATCCGACAGAATATTAACTGTAACAATTTATCATTTTATTTTTGTACACTTTATGACATTTATTCACTTCATAATTAACCTTTTAATGATTAAAGATTCATTCCACAATAATAAATATGGTTCTTCAATTCAAGGACGAAACTTAAGTTTAGATAAAATCAAGTAAATTTATATAAATTAGTTAGACATGACATGATTTGACTATTTCAAACTAATCAAATTTCACTCTCTAAAAGCTACGTGGATATTAGAGAATTTTGTATTTCTTATTCAATCCAGACATGCAAAATTAATATTTATTGGCCTAGCTCTTATTGTTTAAATACTTATTAATTAGTCAAATATTTAATTTTATTTTTGTAAATAATTTTTAAATTATAAACATTACTTTAATATTTATAAATAATTTATAAGATACATATTACTTTTTTACTTTAGTTATTTGTAGGCACTTAAAATTTGACCAAATAAATTACTGTTATCTCTTATTTATTTCAAAAAATTCTGACAATCGCATTATTCCTCAAATATGTTTTTTCTTTTTGAGATTTAACTATTCTGTTTTGAAATTACTGTAGTGATCAACTAATAATTATTGGTTACCCTAAATCATATAATTACATTTAAGATTAGATAATAGACCGAAATTTTAATGTCTCCACCCTTTTTCAAAAATAGAAAAGAAACTTATATTTCCTGAAAAATGTAGTTATTGGTCCATTTAAAAAAATTTGATTCATTTTGTGAGTATTTTTTTAAAACTGATATGTTTTGTGAGTATTATCTTGGTAATGATAAAAGTCCCTCAAATTTAAGATATTTATTTCTCTAAATACTAAAATTTTAATAAAATAATTAAAATATTTTGAAAATTAAATGACTTAAAAAGTCACACTATCCTCCTAAATCTTAATTCAAATGATTAGCGTTTACTTGATCTTACGGGAACTAGTTGTCGGTCTGAGCCCAGTGTCCGACACACAAGGCCCACTACGTAATTGCATGGGAAAAGATGCAGGGAGCGACCTAAATCACCGTTGTCTTTAATTTATCATTGTTTAAATATTAAAAAATCAATGATTAATAAATGGATTAAATTTACTCCATGTTCGGAGTGTTCTCTGAAAAATCAAAGTCTCGATAAGTGGCGGCTTTTTTTTGACTTTTCTGTTATCTCTTTTTCTTAAAAAAAAATTATTGCATTTTGATTCTTTTTTCATGCAAAAATGTCAAACCAGAATCAGTAGTACAATTTTAATTGACAAGCTATTCTTTTTCTTTTACTTTTCTCACATGCACAGACAATTGGTATATTATTCATTGACAAGGTATTGATGCTTCTTCTTATATCATAAATTTCTAAAAATGATAGAAATGTTATTGTAATTATATATTTTGAAATGCAATTATAATTATATATGAGAATCGTATAAAAATAACCAATAATTTTTTGTTTATGTGTAATTATCCATCAATTTAGACTAATATTAAATTAAATTATTTTTATTTTTATTAGCAAAATAAACCCAACGACCAGTCATAAACTAGTTGGATAACCTTTAGCAAAAAGTCTGTTTTCGCTAATATTTTCAATTCTATCTCCTAAAATCTCTAAATGGAATTTTTTGACATTATTTTGTTGAATTTAGTTCTTTTGCATATTATATCAAATTTTATGGTTGAATCCATATATATCCCAAAATAATTTTTTTAAAAAAATGAAATTACAATGAGTGGCTTTTAAGATGTTTTCAAATTTACGGGAGAGGGAGAGGGAAGATTGGTAATACTATTTTTGTCACATAATAATTATCATATATTTTTAAAAATAATAAGAAAATTCCAAATATTGCTAAATTGAAAAATAATTTATTATATTACTGTTTAACTGTATTAAGAAATTATTATTTAAAATTAAAATAATTTTTAGATGTAAAAATATTAATTTAATTGATAAATAAAATATTAAAAATGTAATTATTGGAGTAAAATATAACCTTTCTTCACATGTGGCGGTGTTTAAAAAATTATTTATGACTTAGATTTATAATTAAAAACTAAAAGATGTAAAAACTCAATCAAAATAATTGGAAGCACTTGGAGGTCTAAAGGTGGAACATATTAGTTTTGTTTCCAAAAAGGAAATATATAATAATCAAAAGAAGAAGCAAGAATTGCCTCTAAGCTTCACAATTCAGTACATGAAATTCTTTTTTCCCCTGATATCCCTTCTTTCAGTATGTTTATAATACTATTAATGATTAAAATTCTATTAAACAATAAGCTTCAACATCTATAATTTATTATTAAATAAGCATTCATTTGTAAATATATTTCTAAACCCGAAGATACATGTGAGTTGGTAACTATATGGGTTCATGTGAATTCACATTAACTCATCAAGCTAATATTTTCCTTTTGGAGAAAAAATATAAAACAATTTTTTCACTTTATTTATATTTATTTTTTAAATTATTTTATCCTTAAATTTTGGTAAAATATATCATCATTATCGAACACCTGTTAATGTATTCTCATAATGTCCAAACTACCTTTGCAATCACTTTAACTTTTGCGCATATTATCATTTTCTTCTTACCACTTATCTTCTCCTTCTTCTCAATGTTTGTTCTTAAAAGCTTGATCAAGTGAAACAATGAAAAATTGTAAAAATAGAGGCATATGACTTCTTTGCTTTCAGACAATTCATTAGCTCCAATCCAAATTTCTTTATTTTTCTTGCTCTCTAAATTCACATTTTAAAGCATAACAAAGGTCCCAATCAAAAGCTTATTTCTCAATTATTTTTCCGCTTGAAATCTGAACAATTTCAACAATCTTCATCTTGTTTCTTATTTATCTGAATTTATAAAACAACATTAGAGGAATGTTTTTACAGACAACACCATTGAAGGAATTTGAAATTCTGGACAAAAATTTTCCTACGAATTTGAAATTCAAGAGAAAAAAAAAAAAATTAGAGTCAACAGCCAGACCTAGCAAAAAGCACAACTCAGTAGGCTTAATTCCAAAAAACATGACACAATTAGAGGAGGATAAACTTCATCTTCTTCCTTTAGATGAAGCCCTGCAGCGCTGCCCACCATCTGAAATCGAACCAGCCATCGGTAACACGCTTCAAATTTTGAAGCAAATTAGAAAAGGAGAAATTTGCAGCAACATTGATTGCAACTTCTCTGCAATTCCCAACCCCACTCACCACTCAACCATTTCTCTCTATTTTTAGAAGAACGCAATTTCTAGGTTTCAAAAGGCAGAAATTTCTCTGCCGCCCGCTCCAACGCGAATACGATCGTTTTACAGCCACCGCAGGTCTTCCCCATCATAACCTCCGCACTATGTTTTCTAAGATGCCCATTAAACCCCAAACAAAATCCGAAAATCTTGTTTTGAAGAACTGTTGCTGTTTCTTCTCTTCTATGTGGCTGAGTCGGCGTCACTCCGGTGACGACTGCTTGGCCTGAAAGTGGTCGCGATCGGTGGTGGCTTGTCCTGAAGTTTCTGTTCGCGCTAGATAGAGAACAAGAAATGCCGAATAATATTTTACGGTTGAGGTTATTTCGGGAATTAGAAAAATATATTAACCGGATTGGATGGAAAATATGATAGAATTCGAAAATGATATGTTTTTTAAAAAATTTGAAGACAAAATAATTTAATATGTAGATTACAAGGACAAAAGAGTTTAATATATCCATCGTAACATACAAATTAATACTTTTCTTCTTTAAAAAAATTTGAAGCTGAATTTTAAAAATATTTATTTCAATTGTTAAATTCATTCACGTAGTTAATTTATTATTGACTTACGTTAAAATTTTATTATTTGAAAAAAATTTTGAAATTTGGTTGAATCGGTTTAATTAAGTTATGTCGTTTTTGGTAAGTGACTTTTCTAACTTAAGTAAGTTTGTGAGTTTAAATCCACTAAGCAGACATTTAAAATTTGAAAGTTATGTCACTGTTGCTAAATGACTTTTCTAACTTAAGTAACAAGACATTTAAAATTTAGAGGCAGAGTTTTACTTTTTAAAATGGATCTATCCTATTTTGAATGAGAATTAGTTGAAATACATCTCATAGATTATGTATATATGACTATTCCATTTTAAATCCTAGCTATCTTTTTGTTATTTGAACATGTTAACCGGTGACTTTTTCAGTTGGAACTATCTCTTTCTGCTTTTTTTTTTTTCTTTCTAATAAATCTTTAGATTTCTAGATCATCTCATCAAATATTATTTTCTCCCTTTATGAGGATTATTTGTCTTCAATGAAGTTAACGTTGCTTATATTTTTTATTTTTAAACATAAGTGCTCCTTTTGTTGAAAGGTTATTATGTTTTGTCCATGGAATTTCTTTGTTTATTGGACAAGACTTCAAATCAAAATGCAAATCTTTATTTATTTAGAGATCTAGTAACAATTTGAAGTTGGTCTAGTAGAACTTGTTAAAACACAGTGGTCAAAGATTGCGATCAAGCGAGTGGAGTGTACGGAAGCAAAAGGATGTCTATTCTATCATATTCTTCAATTTTTTTTTACAAATGTTCTCATTCATTTATACATAAAAATTACATATCAATTCATATTTTGTTATACTATCTTTTCAATTAATGAAAAATGTATATCGATATATTATATATATTTCAATTAATGTAATATCAACTAAGTTTTTCTCTTAAAAATCTACAAATATTGATATACTATCTTTCAATTTAGTGTTTTTTCTTTAAAAAAATTCTATAAATATCAATTTAAGTTGGTTAAGATGTTTTGTTTGTTTACTTCAAAAATACAAGAATATCATGAATGATTTTATGGAAAAAAAAAATCTACAATTATCCATATAAATTTGTTCATGTTTAGGTTAGCTGGTTTGATTTTGTGTACCCGTAATAAATACTAGAGTTTGATGAACTATGCAAAATATAGAGATGCAGGGTATGCATGCAAAGCGACAACTCTACATTTGTAACTATATATCCCCTTAAGTCAAATAAATAATATTTTTCTATCTCTCTACAACAATTATAGAAATTATATGCAATAAATTACTTTAAATTCATACATCAAAAGACTGGTGTAGTTGAAATGCTAGTATTTTTTTTTTACAGTAAGGTAGTTAAAATGTTATTGATCAAGCGCTATTAATTATTTACATTTCATAGAAATTTAAAAGATTTTTTTTCATTATACTAAAAATGCTTATTTATTTAACTCCTAATAAAATCAAAAAGACTTTCTTATTAGTTGAAAATTAATTAGATGGATTAACTATACTAATAAATTTGCTTCACTATGAAAATAAATAGAAGTATATACAGGATCACTCATACAAAATAAAATAATAGTCAAAATTCCAAATATCTGCAAATAATGTTAAAATAAATCATTTAGAGCTTTTTAGGACAAATAATTGGAAATAATAGTTAACAAAATCATTTTTGGGATAGAGGTATACATAAGATATCTGATAGGTATACAATTTTTGATGTCAGATAAGATAGAGATATACATAAGATATCTGCAAACCGAATTTCCAGCGAGATTCCCTATGAGCATATTTGGGTTGCTACTCAATGGGAAAAGGATGGATTTCAAGTGAAAACTGTTCGGAATCATGTCGGCATATAGTCGAAGCTCCAATCTCGTTGGTGAAGGAACTTGGGATACCGAAGAATATATGCCGAAACTCGAAAACCCATCGGAAAGGTCTTGGTTTAGTTTTCTCCGATGGTGATGATTCAGAATGTCAATTGAGTTTTTGGCTGGCCTCTAGTGCTCTAACAATGATTATGAGGATACTAGTTAATTCATCAGTGTGATAATTTTTTACCGTTACCATTCGATTGTCAGTCTGTTGCATTTGACGGCTACAACAGTGGAACCCTAGCTCTGATCATCTTCTCTAGCAAAGCATCAGTGTATATTTTTTTTAATGGTCAAATATATAATTAAACTTTAAAGTGTTCATATTTGCTTTTCAAAATAAGCTTGTCGACTTTATAAAAAAATCAATCTGTGCATGTTTGCATATTTACCCAAAAATAAGATTGAATTGGGCTCTGAAGCAATTTCTAAACCCATATTAATTTGCCAAATAATAAGTTATCCTTTATTTTTATACATTTGTAATGATATCTATCTCTCTAATTCTTTTTTAGATAAACAGCTGAAAATATTCTTAAGAAAATAAAATAATATAATTACTAATTAAATCTAACAGAACTCAAGTAAACTTTTAGTATAGACACTTAATGATAACAATGCCACAGTACGATATCTTATGCGTCTTCCTATAAAGCTAGTTGCAAAATCTTCAACAAAAGTGTTATGTCTGCACTATCCCAGCAACAAAAAAATTTTCTACTCTATAGACAAGTTTACCAAATTAACAAGCAGAATTCTCCATAGACAGAAAAAAATACAAAAAACACACAACTCTTATAAGGAAGGATACTCAAGCCCTCTTAAAGAGTGAACAAATCTTAGATCTGAAAAAATAAATTAAAATCTAGTAAGAATACTCAAACCCTCTTAAAAGAGTGAACAAACCTCAAATATGAAAAAATAAATTAAAATCTAAGTGAAAAGACGTGAAATATAAGACTTTATTAAAAGAAATCACACAAATAAAAAATAAAAGATGGAAAGGGCCCAATGGGCTGCTACATCAAAAATTTTCCTTTTAAAATTGGGGAGTAGATGTCATAAAATAATGTTTTGTTTAAATATTTTCATAATTTAATTAGGTTAATAGGTTTTTTTAGTTCTTTTACATATATATCATTAGTTAAATTAATATTATTATTAATATTTAAAAAAATAAAAAATAATACATAAAAGTAAAATAAAAGAGAAAGTGCACTTGAAAAATAAATATAAATTTATTTTATAGGTTGGTTTGTGCTATAAAATTTTTTTAGCTATTTTCTAAATATGAAACGTATAATTGTGCTATTCACTTAGTTGTTTGTGCTACTCACTTAGTTTATCATAAAATTTGGGATAATATCAAAAATACCTAATTTTTTAAGTATAAATAATTTTTAGCCTAATTAAATTTTTTATTCTAAAGAATATATTTTAACTTTTAACTCTTAAAACATTTCTTTATAAATTGTTTATAGTTTATTTATGGTCATTTATAATATATTTTTAAACTGCTTGTATTTTTTTTACAATTAAAATGGTATTTTGACAATTATTTTTAAAAATTATAACTTCTTCTATAATGTATTAAAATTTAGTGGAGCCCTTGATTTTTTTAGAATTTAATTATTATGGAAAATAATAAAATGTTCACAATAAACCTCCTTCACTTGTATAATGACCTCCTCTATATTATAAAAAAAAAAAAAAAAAAAAAAAAAAAAAAAAAAACACCTTCACTTTTTAAATAACAAAAATTCATTTAAGTATATCACATAGAAAGAAAAAAAAAAAAGTTCAATCTTCAAATTTGACAGACATGATAAACTACAAATGAAATATATAAATTAGAATCTGTTCCCTACGAAAAAAAAAAAAAAAGCCAATAACATAAATTATTTGATATGGCAATAATTCCAATTCAAGCTTACACTGTTTTATTAAAAGCGAAATATATTAATTTCCCCACCCTTATATTGGTTCTATCATGAAAATCACTTAAACAACGTTGCAAAACTGTCCAATTCGCCCCTGGTTACCAGTTTTGGGACTAAAATCACCCATTTTCACCATGGCAGCTGCAAAATCAGACCTGAAAATAGCGCCATCTCTAACATACTCATTAACAATGGTGTCTGTAGATTCGCCAGCGAAAAGCACTTGATCTGATTGAAGAAGACCCTTTCTTTCCACAAGATTCCTGAAATAGTTGTTATCAAAAAGATTGGGAGTGGTTGGATCAAGGGGAGCTAAGTTTCCATTCCCTGAGCCATCTTCTGGACATGGAAGGTCTTCTCTAAGAGTTCTAGCAAATGCAGGATTAATATTACTTTGATTGCTATTAACCCTTGTACGGAACGAGAAACATCTTGCTTGCCCTATTGTATGTGCTCCTGCATACGTAATAATTATTTTGATTTTCCAATAGTCAATGTAAAATGATATATTTTAAAGATTTAAAAGGGGAAAAAACGTATTTGAAGTTAGTAACGAATTTTTGAAAATTGGGTAAATAGCCCATGAAAATGGACTGCGTTAAATTTATTCAGACCTAGAACTTACCGATATTAAAATGTTAGTGTTAACTGATTTGTAATTATAAATCTTGGTTGTATGCTAATGCTATTTTTATTTAATATGAGTTTCTAATACTTGATTCTTTTTGTAATTTAATTATAACCTGAAAGCGCAACTAAATCTCTTTCGGTTAACCGTTTGGTGGTTATGAACAAGTCACGTAGTTTTTGGAGTGAATCTGTAAAGCGAGGAAGATTGTCATTAGCTAAATCTACACTGGCATTAGTAGCATCTCTTCTTCCAAGCTTTACTGCCCATCTTGGTCCTCCAACCTATACATTAGTTATATTTAAGTTTATATAAATATCAATCAATATATTTGATTACTAAATAAAGGAATTTCAGTATGTACTTACAGCAAGAGATGCATCGCGAGCTGCAACAGCAAGTATGTCAGCACAAGAAACAATTCTAGAGCATTGACTCTCTAAACTTTTCTTAATATCTTCAATCACATTAAATCCTCTAGCAGAATTTATATTATTGATTGCATTTCTCTCCCCCATCATTGTTGGTGTATCGTCCAACATTACTGATGCATCACAGCCCTGCAATTTCAAAACACAATTTACATTAGAAACACAACAATTTTTTTTTTAAGATTTAACCTTATAGTATCCGGTCATCAAAACCAGTAAGAAAACTGCGTCAAAACTCTCTCTATCAAATAAATTTAAATAGAACTAAAAATATTACTTGAACGAAACAATCATGGAAATGAAGGCGAATCAACGAAGCAGCCATTCTCGTCTCATTAGAGACAGCTGCAATAACAGCTTCCCTAATAGTTCTAAGGGCACCAGGACAACTCCTATCATAGTATTTTTCATTCGAAAGCTGAGCTTTACATGGCAAACCAGACATAACCACTAACGTTATTGCCAGAACCATGCAACTGTAAACAAAAAATTTATAACCCATGTTTTTTTCCCCTTTAGTTGTTCTCCTAATATCAGAAGAGAAATCTAGAGAAAAGGGATGAATGGATGAAGAATAAGGAAAGACTTCATACCCTATTTATAGTGTTCCTAACCTAAAACAAGAGCTATTATTATATGTTATGACTTGTTCTTCTAGTGACGATCTTTTTCAAATATTTCATTGAATTTTCTTTTGTTTTCTCTTGGAATCTGTGCTTTAATCATGATTCAGACACTGTACCAATTAATATATCATGTTTGGATTTATACCAAATTATAACCTCTAATTAAGAATCACATTTATGTAGTTGTTCTCCTGTGTTGACATATTAAGAAAGTAAAAGTTAAAGATTCGCAGCTATTTCCGTTCCCACCTTTGTTGTATGTACATAATAAACACTTTTAAAGGATAATTTCGAATGCTTAGAATGTTCAAAGTCAGAAACTTAATATGTTCTTTTACTTTTTTTTTAGGATAAGTTGATCATTTACATATTTTTCCCAATCACTCTTAAAAAAATAGTATAATGAATATTTTATTATAAGATGGAATAAATATTATTTGAAGTGTAGGATTGAAGAAAAGATTTAATTTATAGTTATATTCTAACGTATTACAAAAAGTTGGTTGAACAGTATAGTTAGTTGGGTTTTGGTACTTTAAGCGCAAATATGAAAAAGAGGCACCACTATACAATACGTGTTTGACATTTTACAAGTTTTCTTTTCAAACAAAACCTAAAAATCAGTTGAATCCATTCATCTTACAAGTATCTTATAGGAGACTTAGACAAGTTGTGACTTAACTAATAATTTTATTAATTTATAATATAAAGAGAAAACATGGGCTAGATTGAGAGTCCGTTGGCCCATATGCAACCTGCCCTTGAAGCAGCACAGCTAGAGGTGGTCATGGGCCGGTTTGGCCCGTCTGGCCCGGCCTTGAACCGGACCGTAACCGCCACAAAATCGGCCCGCCTTGAACCGTAACCTGAACCGGCCAAAGGACGGGCCGGTTCAGGTTCGTAAAATTTTCGAACCGTAATCGTAGAGGCCCGTGAACCGTGAGAAAACCGCTAAATCAAACCGCCGGTTAACCAGAAAAATTTTAAAAATTTGAAAAACAAGGAACCGGCGGGCTGAACCGGCGGGCTGAACCGGCGGTTTGAACCGCCGGGCTTTGACCGTACGAAGGCTGACACGTTGCAGATTTGAACCGAAGGTTTGGCCCGTCGGTTTGAACCGGCGGGCTGTGAACCGTACACATGTCAGAGGTTGAATCGCCTGGAACCAGCGGGCCGAGAGGGAGGGCCAAACCGGCGGGCTCACGCGCGTAGGGGAGGGGCTGCTGGCCCGGCGGGCCAAACCGCGGGCCCAGCCCGGCTGACCCATTCTGATGCCTTCTAAACATGGTGAACGTACGGGCCCGGCGGGCCCAACCCGTGGGCTGGCCCGCTTTTGAATTTTCTGTGCAGAAATTTCGGGGGGAGAAAAAATTCAAATTGTGGACGATTTTAACCACATTAGAACTACGTGGGCTTTGATTTTTCTTTCCGCCAAAAAAAATACGTAGGCCGAATAAATTCTTTTTTATTTTTTTTTTTCCAAAAAAAAGAATTTATTCTCAAGCCCAATTTATTTTTCATTTTTTTTCTCTCTTTCAATTTTAATTTCATTTTCTCAATTTCAATTTCTATGTATAGAAATTCAATGTAACATTTTCTCAATTAATAAAATATTTATTTTTAATTTATTGATTTTATTGTCTACATTTTTTTTAATTGAAGTTATTATTATTTTTTTCTTCTTCAATTAATTTTGTTTTTACTAATTTTCATTCTTAAACAATTCAATCCAATTAATCAACATTTACAATCACTCTTATTTATATTTATAATTACAAATTACAAATGTTTTCTTCAACTATTAAATTTATAAAAATTACAACAATTTTTAAATTTGAAGTCCAAAAATATTATTCAAATAATTTGAGTCTACAAAAAAAATAATCTTCATTTGAATCAATTTAATTATGTTAGAATTTAATTTTAAATTTTTTTTTCCTCATTTTTTTTTTCGGAAAAAAAATTGCAAAACCGGCGGTTAACCGGGTTTGAACCGCCAGTTAACCGCCCTAATTCGGCCCGCCAGTTACATTTTCTTCGAACCGCCCTTCACCGAACCGTCCATGAACCGCCGGTTTAACCGTTTCGAACCGCCGGTTCGGCGGGCCGGTTACGGTTTAAGGAGACCATGAACCGTGGCCCGGCCCGAACTGTGGCCACCTCTAAGCACAGCATATTCTCAAACCCATATACAGCCCATTATGATTAGGACCAAATATATATATATACTCTTAATTTTGGCAATAAAATTACCTAGGCATTCCATTTTGTGACAAACATCTGTGCGGCTGAAATTTCAAAAACATATATGCTTATACACAAATAAAATTTGATCTCAAGAAAGACATCAACACTGTAATTTTTTTCTCAAAACACCCATATCCAATTACCACATCAGCACCAAACAAACAAATGAGTATATCAAATACCCAAATTTAATTACGACACGAAATAAGCAAATGAGTATAACAAATTAAAACTTTTGCTATGAAGAGTTTGAATATGTTTCAATTTGAACAGAAAATTTATTGTTTGACAGAAAAATTGAAAAAAACTTTTGGACCATTTTATTCTTAGTGATCGGAACTTTAAATATATTTCCACTGTGTTTGAAGGGTCAGTTATTAAATTTGAACCCATTAATATTTTTTTTTAAGTGAATACGAGACTCTCGATATCTTTGAGTTCTGCGATTATTAGCTGAAATGAGAGAAAAATTCAAGTTGTCAAAACGACCCAAAATAATTAAGATTCAAGCTTAAGCCGCTCTGGTGGTTAGATGATTATTTAAGGATATAGTTTTAAGTTCCTCTAATCAAAACTCATCTTTTGGCATAAGGTGTGATATGTTTCTTTACCACTTTCAGAAATCAAGAACAAAACGTTATTTTAAAATTTTTGTTCAAATAGGGAACTGTCCGTCTAAATTAAACTATGTTCAGATAATTTCGATTTAATAATGTCGGAATCGGATATGGGTATGGGTATTTTGAGTAGAACATTACACTACGTCTTAAGATTGAAGACAAGTTATATTATATTTTTGTCTCCTTCACACATCTAATGTAATAAATGTATACGTTTTTTAAAGTTTAGGTGCATAAATAGTTTTCCACAAAATTGATCAACTTACTTTGGGCCAAAGTTATAAAAAAAAAAAAATTATATGTATTTGACTGTAAATATGACCAAAATTAACATAAATAAAAGTATAAGAAAGTACACGTTAAAAAATATAATTTCAAAAAAAAAAAAATTACATTATCAAATCACGTAATTCAAGAAAAAAAATTAATAAAATTTCCAAAGAGGAAATTCAGGGAAATACTATCTACTTTTGAGCTCTATTTATATATATATATATTTTTTAAAAAAATCCTATACCAATTACTAATCAATTTACAACGTTGCAAAATCTTCGAATTTGTCCTTGAGAACCAGTTAAAGGGTCAATATCTCCCATTTTCACCATAGCAGCAGCAAAATCATAATTAAAAGTTTTAGGACTTCTGCTATATTCTTTTACAATACTATCTGTACATCCACCACTAAAAAGTACTTGATCTGATTCAAGGAGACCTTTTTTTTTAATAAGATTTTTGAAGTACTTATTATCAAAAGAATTGGGTGTGACCAAATCAAGTGGTGCAAGATTTCCATCTCCAGTGCCATTGTTAGCAGGACATCTACGCCTTCTGCTGCTGGCGAATCCTCTATCTATATTACTACCTTTGTAAATCCGGTTGCGGAAGGCCACGCATCTTGATTGTCCAATTGTATGTGCTCCTGAAAGAGCAACCATATCTCGAGCACTAAGTCCTTTCCTATTAAACTGTGAAATGAGACTTTCAAGGCTATCTGTGATTAAAGGAAGGTTAAGCTCTGCTAAACTTCTACTTGCACTGGTGGAGTCTCTTCTTCCAAGCTTCACTGTCCATGATGGTCCACCAACCTGCACATTTTTTAAAATTCAATTAGAAATAGAACAAACTAAATAGCCTTAAGCAAGAAAATTTGTTATAAATAAATGAAACTTACAGCAACAGATGCATCGCGAGCTGCTAATGCAATAATATCAGCACAAGAAACAACTCCTGGACAAATTCGCTCCACTTGAGCTTTAGCATTGTCGATTACTTCAAACCCTCTAACAGAATTATTATTAATACGTGCAAATTTTTCGCCTGCCAGCAATGGTGTATCGTCCAACAATATCGAACCATCGCAGCCCTGAACAAAGCAATCGTGAAACTGGAGGCGAACTAGAGAGGCAGCCATTCTATGCTCTCGGGAGACAGCAGTTCTAATAGCTGATCTAATAATGGTAAGTGCAAGAGGACATGTATTTTCATAGAAGTTAGAAGAAAGATGATGTGCTTGACTGAATTGCAATAAGCATGAGAAAATAACCATAAAACTTATTATAAAACGACAAGCCATTTTGAGGGTTATTTTGCAGTCGTTTTCTCTACTAAAGTAGAAACGAGTATAGTGCAAGAAAAGAGAGCGAATGAAGTCTTAAAAAAGAAATAGCTAGTAGAATGATGATGAAGAAAGAAAAGCTTTGGCCTGTATTTATATGCAATGCCCCCAAGGATTTAGAAAGACCCTTTTCTTTGTAGGACTGCTTCAAAAGCATTAGCCAATATGCATTAATAATGAAATATGTGTGTTTTACTTGGTCATGAATGCTAATATGCTCTTGGTACTTTTATAATAATAAGTCGATATGTTCTTCTTCTAAGCTACTATAATTGTTCTTTTCGGTTACGACAGTTAGTAGTTAGCAATACTTTGTCTTAGTTATAAATTTTTTTGGGTGTATTATTGTAATTTGAATGTTATAATATAATATAATGCCTGCAAAATGAACGTCTAAGAGTGGCTTTTCTTTGTTTTGACTTGATCTTCGGGCTCGGGGGAATTTTTTTTTTTTTCTATATACTTTAAAAATAGATTTTTGTTTTTCTTATTGTTGTTATTCTCTTGGTTGATTCATTATTTTTTATTTTTATTTTAGGGAATGATTGATTATTTTTCAACTTTTTTTAAACTATGAATAATTTTAGTCAATAGGGAATGGTAGATTGATAATGCTCCAATTGTTTCACTTTTATGAAAAATGTAGAGGTGTTTGTATTTGATATATTTTATACCATATTCTGTAATACGTAGGTTGTGTATTTCACAATTTTGTTTAGCTTATTAGGCCTCCATCTTAAAAAAAAAAAAAGACTGAAATATTTAATTTAGTTTCAAATGTGAAAAATAAATTGATAAACAGTGTAGAATTTGTGTCATTGATTAATTAATTCTTTAATACTTCTAATATGGAAATAATCATACATTGACATGACCAATTTGCTATGAGAATGTCGCCATTATTTATGGTCAAATTTAAATCTCTCACAATGCAATTATGAATTATCTTATTCAAGATAAGAAATAATTAACCTTTTTTTAATCGTAGATAAATTGATCGTGTGAGGTATGTTTTTTTTCAACACTAATTTTATTAAGAAAGTGTTAGGCAAAAGGCAGGTACAGTAAGGTGCTGATACAGTATTGGGACACTAAACAAACAAAAGTAAATACAGTGCAAATTCAACTTATTTTTATTGCTATATTTGTAATGATTTTACGTTATTTGTGCTTAAAAATATGGTTTTAGTTGATTTATTATTTTTGCGCTAAAAAAGTTAGATTTGGCGTAAATAGAGCGAAAAGAAGCATAATTGAAACGTTTTAATAAAAGATTAAAGCTGTAGAATTTTTCGGAATGCAAAGAGCAAGGCGGTCCGATCTTTAGCCGTTGACAAGACTAAGCGGAAAACGGGAGACACAATTTATTTTAAATGGTCTGCTGGCCCAAAATATTTAAGGGCTATTTCTGCTCGTTTTAAAGTTTGGAAGATCGATTTATTATTAATTTTAGTGGATCCTGTTAGGGGTAATTACTATTGGGTCCCTGAGGTTTGGCCTAATAGACTCGTAGGTCCCTCTATTTCTAAAATTGTATCAAATAGTCCCTAACTTTTGGAAATTGTACTCTGAGGTCCTTTTTCTTCTAATCTTCAGACTTGTCTAGGATGATAAAAAAATAAATATGTAATTATTTAATAAAATCTTAATTGAAAGAATAGATAATTGCTATAGTCATAAAAGATAAATAGTTGTGCTTTACACAATAAAATTTTATCACATCACACCAATACAATAAAAGTGTTTGGTGCAGTTGGTTAACATGCATGCAACCTTGTTGAAGGTTGCTGGTTTGAGCCTTAATGTTGTCATTTTTCATATTTATAGTAAGTGGGCCCCACAGGTTTGATTTAATAATTAGAATCGTTCGATTCAAATAGTCTGAAGGGTAGATTTGTCATTTTGAAAAAACAACGTTGACTTTAACCGTTGACTAACGGTCAAAGGACCTCAGAGTACAATTTCCAAAAGTTAGGGACTATTTGATACAATTTTAGAAATAGAGGGACCTACGAGTCTATTAGGTCAAACCTCAGGGACCCAATAGTAATTACCCCATCCTGTTATTATATTAGTTAACCCTACTTTTTGGGATGTATTTAAGTCAGTTTTAGGGTTTTCTATAGACACTTTTCGCCATCACAGATAGGATTACGGGATTGACACTTTGGAAGAGTTGATTTCACAATCTTTTTCATCTTTTTCTTCTTTTTCATCATGTTTTCTGTCATAGTCATGCGTGGTTAATTCTTTTTGTTCAGTTAAGACTTAAACCAAGGTAGAAGTTTGATTTCGATTGTGAGATTGTTGAAATTAATTGAATTTCTTAATCTATATTGCATTTATATTCTTTATGTGATTTATTGGGAAAATATATCCCTCAGCGAAATTCTATTGAATGAATTAACATGGCCCGTTGTTTGTTTGATAGCAATTTCCATAGCTATTCGATTGAATCAAATCCGTAATTGTTTGATTAGATCGATAGAGTAGTAATTAATATAATCTGATTGGATAGAACATTTTGGGTTATGTTAAAGAAGAATATAATCAGATTTAAATGGATGCTCGTAGTTTCTGTTAATCTGGGTAGGGTTCTATTAGATTTTAAGTTAATTAACGGTTAAATCTTTCGTCGTACTTAGAATCCCTAGTTAATTAAGAGTTGTTATTAGATTGTATCTGAGCAACCTATTATTACAATAGAATTGGTTGGGTCGACGTTCTTCCTGACTATAACTTATCATTAATATGAATTAAGGAACTATTCTTGAAATCAAATTGAATCGAATTTCGCGTCGCGGTATGCCTTAACTGAATTCGTTTTTTATTGTTTCAATTTAATATTAAATTCTGTCGCTTGTTTTAATTCTTTTTGATTGATTAATTTCCTTTCAATTTTTAATATCTCCTTTATTTAGTTTGTTTTTAATTCCGATTCTGTTTATTTACGACAAGTTAGTCTCTTAGATTCGACTCTTCTCACCCTATTTATAAGTTCTCTTTTGTAGTAAGATTAAGTTTTATTTTTGGTGAATTCCACGCACATCAACGATGAACTGTCGGCTACATTAATCTGCCTCCAAAAGGACTAGTTCTGGAGACGCCCTATGTTTATGTTACATATATGCGTTCTCCTAAATTAAGTCTTAGTATATAATAACCGAGAGTTTTGAGACCAACATATATAGATTTTTCTTTTTATTTATTTATGGATTTTTTTAAAAAAAAGTTATTTATTGATTGATATTGTAGTTTAAAAGATGTAAGAGAAAACTTATCAAACTTGAGTTTTTTTTTTTTTTTTTTTTTTTAACGAAAAGGGAAAATTAAAGAAATCAGAAATTAAAATCCTTTCTTCTAATAGACTACTAATTTTCTTTTAAAAGAATAAAACTCAATTATTTGGTGAAGTTTGAGTTCAAAACATCAATTTTTTTTTAAATGAAATATATACATGATCATGATATCATATGAAAAATAAGAAATACAATAATAAATAATTAAAACATTTTGTTTAATAGTGATCTTCAAATTTTGGTATAAATAATTAATTTTCTATGGTAGAATATTAGTCTTTCGAATATAAAAAAAATTAATTGGTTGTAATAACATTTTTAAAAATTATATTTTTCAAAAAAAAATTGTAATAACATGAAATTTGTAATAATGTCGGAACAATCAAATATTGATAGAGAAATATGACACACTACTATACTCTATCAATAGAATATTGTTACCCATACTTGAAAATGGAAGACTTTCAATTAAAAGTTATTAATGATCCATTTTGAATCAAATAAAAACGAATAAACATAAAAATATTAAAAAAAAAAAAAACTCCCTGAAGAAAGAAAAATAAAAACACACTATATGGAGAGAAAATAAAATACACATTGTAAAGTAACAATAACTAATGGAGAAATTAATATATGTTCTAAACAAAAGTAAAACTTATTGAAAACAAAATATAGTAAAAGAAAATCAGATTACCAATATTAGTGGGCCGTAGTTTAAAACATCATTTGCATCTAGTATCCTAAACAGGCATATCAGCAGTTTAGACTAATCTAAATTTGCTGATTATAAGCACCTCGAATAGTAGGAGAACTGACTAAAGATTTAACATTTTTCCGCACCTAAAAAGTATCAAACTCATAACTTTGATTAAATCTCTACCACGTGCCCTTAGTTTACTTTGAAATAGATATTGGTAATACCTGCATTATTGATTAGAGGAAAAATTATACACCTGCATTATTTAACGCCTTTGTACTAGTCAATCTTTAAGCTGCATTGCATCGTCTTATTATTGGCTTATTGGATTTTGGATTCCCTTTAGAATATTGATATTTTTTCAAACATTAGAAATCAAATAAATCAACTTTCTAAAAAATTGAAATGAAATGAAGGGTAAAAATTAGTGTCTATTTTATTTAGAATGAGATTAAAATTAAAGGGATTGGTTATTATTTGTTAAAAATGATTCTTTTTGTCACTATTTATTAAAAGAGACATTCTATGGTTTTAGAACTAAAATTTTGGGTTATTTTTTTCTTGCTGTCATTTTCTTCTTTGGAGTTGTAAGTAAACAGCATTCTTTAGAAGTTTTTAGCAGTAAATGTCATCAACTTTGTTAAATAGAATATTTTAATTTACTTTTTTTTTAACAGCTAATATATTTTTCATTTTATTTATTTATCCTTTTATATGTCATTTTTTTATTTCCGTTTTCTCGAAAGAAACAAAATGGAACGGCATTTCCATTCGTTTAACTGCACCGCTTCCAATTCTTTCCGTTTTCTTCTTCTTCAATGCTTATCTTGGGACTGTTGAATCAACACCAACTTTTTAGAGTTTATGAGAATCATATCCATAATCATGAGGAAGGCGTATGAACTCCGTCTTCTTTTTCTTATTTGTTCGATTTTTTGTGGTTAAGATTTTGTATTGTTATGTGATTTTTGATAGAGAGAGCATATATGCGGCTAGAATTTTAGAGGTGAAGAAAATAAGATATATATATATAAAATATATGTACCAGGATATATATGTTATTTATAAAAATATATACAGTATATATTCTAATATTTGAAGGAAAGAATTGCTAATGGTGGCTAAGGTTTTGGAAAAGTGGAAGAGGAGATGTACAAGTTTTTACATACCGTATATGTTATATGAATTATATATATTGGTATATGTACCATATATAACATATATATAACTCATATATACGGCATATATAGTATATATATTACAATACATTTCTTTTTGTTTATTCTTCAAAACCCTAACAGTTATTAAATTTTCTTTCTCTTTTTAGATTTATATATCAATATATAGTATATATACTATGTATACCAGTAAACACAATTAAAAAATAAAGAAGAAGAAGAAGAGAGACAAATCTAAAAGAAGAATATGCAATAAAGAAGAAGAGTTTTTGTCGGAAATTGTTCTTGAAGTTTCCACTTTTCTTCCGCTTTCATATGGGTTAATTCAGAATGTGGGTAGGATAATTTAATAAGGGTATAATTGAATTTTATTTTTCAAATATGCTATTATCTTAATATTAGAAAGTATGTGTCATTTACTAGTAATGAAACTCCCTATTATACTATATACCTCGCGCGTACGCCCTTGTTTTTCATCATTTGTCACCAAATTATCATGGATTAAAGTATTTTTGAATATCTATAAAAGAGTACACATTAAAAAAATACAATTATTTTGGTTTGACACAAAAAAAGAATACGATTATAATAAAATTGATTACATTATCAAATCAAATTATTCAATTTTGGGGGTAGGGGTTGTCTGAATACAATTTCAGAAAAAAAAAAAGCAAAATTATGAAAATACGATCAACAGTTAGAACGCCAATGAAAAGAATATCCTACACCAATTTTTAAATCAATTTACAACATTGCAAAATCTTCGAATTTGTCCTTGAGAATCAGTTAAAGGGTCAATATCTCCCATTTTCACCATAGCAGCAGCAAAATCATAATTAAAAGTTGAAGAGCTTTTACTGTATTCTCTTACAATACTATCGGTAGATCCACCGCTAAAAAGAACTTGATCCGATTCAAGAAGACCCTTTCTTTGAATAATATTTTTGAAATAATTGTTATCAAATGAATTAGGTGTGACCAAATCAAGTGGTGCAAGATTTCCATCTCCAGTGCCATTGGTAGCAGGACATCTACGCCTTCTGGTGTTGGCAAATCCTCCATCTATATCATTGCCATTGTAAATCCGGCCGCGAAAGGTCAAGCATCTTGCTTGTCCAAGTGTATGTGCCCCTGCAAGCCATATTATAGCCATTAGCATTACAAAAAATTATTTACATATTCTATTAACCAGTAAAATAAATCAATCCCATTTTGAATTTTATATTTTGGAAGCATTTTAACTCTTTGATTGTGTTGGATACTTTTTTTTCTAATCAAACCATGTAAATACCTTATTTATAAATTTAGGGCAGGGCTAGAAATTTTGAAGAGAGACTTCTCGCCAACTTTTATTTTTTTTATTTTTTAAATAACTTAGTAGATTGACTATATATAAAATGCAATATATCACAGTTTTTGTATTATGTTTTAGACACAACTGCAAATTTAACGGTATAAATTTTTCTGTCTTATTTACAATTCAGAGCAAAAATTCAAAAACAATGACTCACTGAATTTGATATCGAAATTTCATAAAGACAATCTGTACGAATAATTTAAAAAAAATAAAAAAAAAAAGGTAAAAACCAAAGTCTCGAAAGTCTCTCTTCAAGACTTTTGGCCTTACCGATAAATTTATTGGTGCAGAGTATTAGTAATTTTGGAAATGAAATATGCAGACCTGAAAGAGCGACCATATCTCGTGCACTAAGACCTTTCCTATTAAACTGTGAAATGAGACTTTCAAGGCTATCAGAAAAGAGAGGAAGATTAAGATCAGCCAGGCTTCTACTTGCAGTGGTGGAGTCTCTTCTTCCAAGTTTGACATTCCATGATGGTCCACCAGCCTGCACAATTTTTTAAAATATAATTACAAATAAAACAAATTAAATAACCTTAAGAAAAAAAATGTTAATAAATGAAAATTACAGCAACAGATGCGTCGCGAGCTGCTACTGCAATAATATCAGCACAAGAAACAACTCCAGGACAAATTCGCTCCACTTGAGCCTTAGCATTGTCGATTACTTCAAATCCTCTAACAGAATTATTATTATTACGTGAAAATTTTTCGCCTGTCATCGACGGTGTATCGTCCAACAATATCGAACCATCGCAACCCTGAACAAAGCAATCGTGAAATTGGAGGCGAACTAGAGATGCAGCCATTCTACGCTCTTGGGAGACAGCAGTTCTAATAGCTGATCTAATAGTGGTAAGTGCATGAGGACATGTATGTTCATAAAAGTTAGAAGAAAGATAATTTGCTTGACCAAATTGCAATAAGCTTGAGAAAATAACCATAAAACTTATAATAAAATGACAAGCCATTTCGAGGGCTATTTTGCAGTCGTTTTCTGTGCAAAAGAAGAGACAATTATAGTGAAAGAAAAGAGAGCGAATTTTGAAAATGAACAAGGTAGTAGGAGGATGATGAAGAGAGAAAGCTTTGCTCTGTATTTATATGCAATTCCCCTAAGGATTAAGAGACCCTTTCTTTGTAGGACTATTTCAATTCAAAAGCTTAAATTAAATGCATTAGACATAGCCAGCCAACCAATATAGTATTAATTATTGAATGTCAGCGTTTTGCATTGTCATCATGTCATGCTATTGGTATTTAAATATGATTCGGTGAATTTCTTCATCTTCAAGCTACTATAAATGCTCGGTATAGTTGAGAAAATATACGGTAAAAGAGCAGCCAACCTTATCTTAAGTATAACTTATTTGATGTATTTATTGTAATTTGTATGTCATAATATAGTATAATGCCTACCGAATGAACGTCTATGAGTGGCTTTTCTTGTTTGACTTGACCTTAGGGTGAAGTAGTCGTTTGCGATATATATATATATATATATATATTTAGATAGAACTTTTTTTTTTCTTAACGATTGATTGATTATTTTGTAAGAACAGTAATTTAACTTTTATTTTTTTAATATGAACAATATAAGTGTTGTATTCAATTCGTTTCATAGAGCATTTGAATAATATATATAAATTTTTCTCGGTCCATTAAAACTTCAACTTAGTAAAAAGACTGTAAAATTTTAAGAGTGGGTTTCATCTTTTTGTTAATTGAGTATTGATTAAGCAAAAATTGTTGTATTACATACATTTGCTGTATTGAAGAGGGCTAAATAGTATTCCCATATTTCACTTTTGCTATTCTTTATGGATTAAAATGACAGGTTATGTTTTACAGACGTCAATTTCTATTATTCAAGGATAATCTCAGAGGCATTTTCTCAAACAATTCCCAAGCAACCTCAAATCCACCCACTGACTCACATAATTTCTCTTTTTCTTGTTAAAGAGTAAATTCAACCAATTCGGTTTAGTTTATATAGTGAGTGCAGCACAATTTTATAGTTACAAACAGTTCGGTTTTGTTTTTCAGGTCATATATGTACTTAGTATTTCAGTTTTTATAATTTATATATACATGGTGCAATGCACTAATCAAATTTATTTTGAATAATAATGAAAATTATGAAATTTATTATAAAAATTTTAGTTTAGGAGATATTAGTATATGAGTTTTATTGTAATTTGTATTTGATATAGGAGTGTTTGGTGGTAGATAAAGGTATTTTTATATGGTATTAGAGGAAAGTTTGCTCTTCTCTCCATGGACGGTAATTTTTCTTTTCTTCTTCTCATCGTCGATTTCTTCCGCTTTCTCCATTCATAATCTTTATCAATTTTCTTTCAAGTTCTTCATTAATTTTGTGCAAGTTCAAGGTATTTGATCTTCGATTCTTCATCAATTCTTTTATATTTTTTGAATTGTTCTTCCAATTTCAAGGTATTCCTCATCTTTTCATTTTAAATTTTGTTTTGATTTCTTCTTTCAATTCAGCCTTCTGCTTTGATTTTCAATTTAGTTTTCTCATGATGATTTCTTTTCAATGTTGATGATGATTTTTTTTTTTTTTATAATTGCTCTTTCAATTTGATTTTGAGCATTTTTATTGAATTTTTTTGAGTATTGTTGAATTTCTTGGGTTTTGTTCTCTTGTTTTTTCTGTCAATTGATTTTTCAGTTAATTTATTGATTCTTGATTAATTTTTCATGATATTCTAATGATGATTTCAATTTCAATCTCAATTCTCTCTTCATTCTCTGAATAATTCTTTAATTTTATACTTCATTTTTTATTCCTCTCTTTTTATTCTGAGACTGAATTTTCAGCTCTCAATCATCTTTCTCCCTCTTGAATAAGTTTAGTACTTTTCATTTGTCTTTTGCTTTCTATTTTCTCTTCAATTTTTTTCATTTTCTTCCTTTCGAGCATGTCAAATTTCAAGTCTCAATCCTTTCTTCTTCCTCTCAAATAATTTTATGTCTTCTTTGTTATGAATTGATTTGATATTTCATCAATTTCTCAATTTCTTCATCTTCGACTGTGGCAAAGTGGACTGGCTTTGGTTGTGTCAGAGTCAATTCCTACCTTAGTTACTTGATAATAAGTTTATATTCTTTTAGTCTCTCTCATTATCCATATATGATTGTATTTCATTCTTTTTGATATCTATATAATCGAGAATAAAAAATCTGAATTCTGTTTGGGAAGCAAATTTTGATGAGATGTGGCTAGCAAGTTAGTGAAGGAGCTTTTGGATTGGTTCTTGTTAGTTTCATTACTATATTGTGACTTGATTTGGACAGAATTTTGAACTTGCCTTGATATTGAAGGCTTAGAAGGAGGTTAAGCACATTGTTCAATTGATGCTGCTTCCTTGGATTCTGAATTCTGAGATACAATTAGAGCTGCTAGTGTCAATGATTGCTAGTGCTGTGATTGTTAGATAATGAGGATATGATTTAGTTTTGTGCTTAATGCCAATTCTGATGATGTTGACCTAGTTTGCAAGTTAGTCTCAAAAGCTTTGGAATAATAGTAAATAAATCCATACAATCTAAAGAAGCTTCTAAGTCTGTAGACATAGCTTTTGTCTGTTCATACTTAATCATCCTCATTGAAATTCAGGACACAATCAAATCATATTTTGTTGTAAATTGTTGTCTGGAAGCAAGGTTCCTTGGTGCAGTTTTTGCACAGATGTTTCGAGATCGGTAGTGCAGTAACATCCATATGAGCAACAGATGAGGTTGACATCCATATGCATATCTGCTGCAGATTATTCAAGTTGTAAAATTTTCCATAGATGACATTTCAGAATTCATAGAATGATAGTTTGCTTATGTTTTCTACTTTTGTTATTGGTTTACAAGTTTTTTGTTTATTTAGCATTAATATTTTATTTTTCATCTGATCTTCAAGTTCAAACATTAGTATGTTCAACTTAAGAGGCTATAAACTTTAGGAGAGGTATTATAAAAAATGAAAATATGAAAATTTTATACTTACATTTCTAATTGCAAATAAAATAATCATAAATTAAAAGAAACATTCTGTGTCTAAGAATAATTAATTTGGTTCATGAATAATATACAAAATATTTGGAATATTTTCCAAAAAAATTAATACAATTTTTTTTTTTTTTGAAAAATGATAATTAACCAGCCGACACTAGGACAGAATGTTTAAGAGGATCAACAATGAGGGAGACTGTTTTGAAAAATCAACCTTTTGAAGCCTTGTATTGTATGCATGTCCAATTAGTTGTAGCCTAGAAGTCCTTATGTCAACATCTTATGGGCCATATTCTACAAATTAACACCAAAAATTCATTTTCAACAAAATAATAATAGCAAAAATTGTTAAAACATAAAAAATAATAGTTTGTAATAATTTTATTGTCAATTTACATTTATTTGGTAAGTCTTTTACATGTTAATTGGGATCTATCGATTGTACGGACGACTAATTTTGCCATAGAGACCGAGTATAGATAATAAATCCTGGTCCATCACAACTCACATTTTTCATCAATGGGTATTATTATAAAAGAGCATAACTCTTCCCAAGCTGAAGTGCTTATGTATTGACCATATGTCTAGGAGTAGCAGTTAAAGACATTCAACTAATTGAGAATATTCTAAGAACACGGCAGCCCAAATAAAAATAAATGAATGCTAGCTAATCAATCGAGTAAAGGAAATTGAAAGAAAAGTAACGATATTACTTTGACTGATTTGGATTGGTGCATTACTATTGTTATTATGTAATTTGTCCACCTTAATCCACATTTTAACTACTCCCAACCAAGTTAAACAGGTACCTCAGTGGTAATTATTTACTTAATGGAACTAATATTATTGGCAATCTATTTCTCACTTTACTGGAAGTTTGTTTTTTATTATGCTTTAGTTATATATAAAAAAAAAAAAAAAAAATTGTTGAAAAGTAGGCTCCAACGAACAAAAAATTCAAAACTCAAAACTTTCAATTCTTAATCATTGAAACTCATATTTTGAGTTATTGTATCTGTTTTTTATCATTATTTAGCAACTAATTTCATATCTATCAAATTTTTTATAGATTTAATATTTATTTATGTGTTTATTATTTTTTCTTTTAATAGTAGTTTTTGTTTTCTCTTTTGAAATGAGTGTTAACTCTTATTTCATAAGAGTTGTATCTATTTTTATAAGAGTTTAGTTCTCTTTTTATAGAAAAGAGACAATGGTAAGAAGTTCGTATTTAGACTTTTGCCGATCATACTTATTTAATGACCAAAAGATAGTCGACGGTTCAAGATTACCACCAAGTGGAACGTCGAGGATTTAATTATAAATTTTTCATTTTTTAGTAATACTATTATTTTTTCGTTTATCCTATAATTTTTTTTATAACAAAATGTACTCATATTTTCTATGAATACAATAATAATGGTATCATGAAAAAAAAAAAAACCAACTAAATCACATCCAAATAACACCAATTAACAAAGTGCATCTATATATAAACATTTGCTAATTGGTCAGGATATTAAAACTAAAGATGCTCAAATCAGTAATTATTTGAAGCATAGAAACTGAAGTACGATATATACCTTAAGTGAAACTCATTTTTGGCTGATATCCCACAATTTATTTTTAATAGTAAACAATATTTTTGGACACTATTACTAAAATTACATTAGTTAACAACATTGCAAAGTCTACGAATCTGTCCTTGAGAACCAGTTAAAGGTTGATTATCTCCCATTTTTATCATAGCAACACCGAAATCAGAATTAAAAGTTGAAGGATTATTAACATATTCATTAACGATACTGTCAGTAGAACCGCCACTAAAAAGGACCTGATCCGATTGAAGAAGACCTCTTCTTTGAACAAGATTTCTAAAATAGTTGTTGTCAAAAGAATTTGGGGTCACCAAATCAAGAGGTGCAAGATTTGAGCTGCCAGCCGAATTGGTGTCTGCCGGACAATTGCGTCTTCTAGTACTAGCAAAGTTCGCTTCAATATCAGTTCCATTACTGTAAATTCTTGTACGAAATGTCAGGCATCGAGCTTGGCCAATTGTATGTGATCCTGTATAATAATTAAAATTTTAATTAATTATTCGATATTATTTGTCCACATTTTATGTATTAGCACTAAACCAATTGTAATTTGTTATTTTAAATAATTTTTCCTCCCCTTTGTTTTCTGGATATTTTCATAGGAAAAAAAATATATAAAAGGCACCTTCTTTTTTTTATCGCTCAATGTTTTGCGTGTTTTAATAATAGAGTTTCCTATGACTAAAGACTAATCTTGTTTCAAGATTGATGATGTCAACTCTTCACATGAAATTGAAAGTATGGTGAAATAGTAATAAACGAATAATTGATATGTGGGGGAGATCCAATTAAATATGTATGTCTTTATAAGTTACAATTATTAAAATTTGAATTTAAACTTTGAAAAATAAAATAAATATTGAAGATATTTTGAAGAAAATATAAGTTTAAAAGTAATTAGTTTCAAACCTGAAAGAGCAACCAAATCTCTTTGATTTAAACCTTTGTTACTAAACTGAGAAATGAGACTGGTAAGACTATCAGTAAAGCGAGGAAGATTGGCATCAGCAAGTGTTCGACTTGCAGTGGTAGAATCTCTTCTTCCAAGTTTCACTGTCCATGATGGTCCACCAACCTAAATTATATACCAAATTGAAGTTATAAAATCTGAAATGATGAACTATAAATTTGAATCAATCGAATTAAAACAAATTGTATGTATGTATATATGACATTTTACTCACAGCAACAGAAGCATCGCGAGCTGCTATAGCTACAATATCAGCACAAGAAACAACTCCTGGACATATGCTTTCCACCTGAGCTTTGGCATTATCTATCACTCCAAATCCTCTCGCCGAATTGTTATTTTGGAGCGAAAACTTCTCACTTTGAATTGTTGTTGTCTCATCCAGCAAAAGTGAAGCATCGCAACCCTACAACATTATTACAATTTAAAGCGGGCCAAAAAATTAATTATAATTTTTCATAGTATAATATGATGTTATATTATAGATTATAGCTATACTAAATAAAATTATTTAAATAATTATTACAGAATTTATTATACCTGGACAAAACAATCATGGAAGTGAAGACGAACGAGAGATGCAGCCATTCTACGTTCAGCGGAAACAGCTCTCCTAATAACTGTTTGAATAGTTGTTAACGCATTAGGACAAGTAGTGTCGTAAAAGTTGGAAGAAAGTTGTGCTTGACATGAAAAGATCGTCAAAGACAATATTCCCAAAACCAACCAAATCAAAGGAAAACGAGAAGGAGAACCCATGTTTTTATACTTTATCACAGTTCTTAGTGATAAATTTAGATTATAGGTAGAGAAAAATGAAAGATATGTAAATGGTATTGTGCAGAACACACGCCTAGACCCCGCTATTTATAATGTAGTGTCGAAAATAATTGTATGACTATTTCTTTGAAGGCAGCTATTAACAGTGATTGATATCAGTAATGTAGCCATTAATATTGAGATAAAATGGGCCATGATATAGTTAGACTTATCAATTATTTAGACTTTCTAACTAGTTTTTTCAATAAATACGAGGCCGTCTAATGAACTGACAATGTAACATTATGTGCGATATAATAAAGAATACGTGGCGTATCGCTTTTCCTTTAAATAATCGGACAAAATTAAATTTAAATCATTCGCTTTCTATATAAAGCAGTGAAATGTAGTAAGACTTGGGTTTTTATTAGTGGAATAGATTTAGAGACGTAAGCTACTGTGGAAGTGGGTGTTCTGTATTGTTTGACTTGGCTGGCGGGCGTAGTATTTTCTGTACGCACACAGTAGTAGAACGGAATCTTGGAATGACGTGGGGAAACTCGTGATGCATGGAAAGCTACTGCTCTCTACTTTCGTAATCTTTGCTTGACTGATCATTATTATGAATTTGACTCATTATTTCAGTTTTTAAAATATCTTCAAAATTAGTGTTAGAAACTAAGTACTAATTCAGTTTAGTATAGTGCTCAGCAATCAGCATTTCAGTTTTACTATCATTTAGAGTTGAGCTACAGCATCCAATGCTTATTCGATCTGACTTGTTCTTTTTTTAAAAAATAAAATGAGTTTCGAAATTAAATGCACTGGATCACAATTTTATATTCTCAATTGCAAATTTAACTATACAAAGTATTCTTTATCTATTTTATAATAAATAGCCAAAATTTAAATCCTACGGCCTTTTAAACTTGATTTTGAGAAAAATGAGAATCAAATGAAGAGGAATGACCGTATTATTTTTAAAAAAGATAAGTACTTGTCCAAAACTCAAAATGTCTTAATTAAAACATATTTGTTTATTCTTATTTATACATGTCTAGAATTAAATAATGTAATTTCAAATAAATGTAACTCGAATTTCGTATGGATTTAAATGTTGAAAGGGCTTTTAATTAATTTTAACAGAGTAAGTTAAATTAAACTACATTAAGTCAAATAATTGAACTCATTATTAGTCAAATATTCTTTTTCTTGATGATATATGCATATTCTAATGTTATAACAGCAGCTCTTTTCCCCCTATATGCATTAACATTGAATCATAATATATTACTAAATTATTTAAAGAAAATTACTGTATTACTTAAATTATGGAGTACAAAGAGTTTTGAATTATTTAAATTATATTTTTATATTATCCGAAGATGTGATATATAATTAACTGTATTAATCCAGAATTTTATGAAAATGATTGTTTAAAAATGGGTGTTTAGAAGAAAAAAAAAGGTTATAAATAAGGGAAATGTACGTGTCTCAGTCTCATATCTTGAATTAGTACTATCAACATCTAATGGGCCATATATAATTAAAAACATATGAGTATTATATGAAAGTCGTAATTTGTGGCCAACTTTCAACTAATTGATTAATTGAGAATATTCTAAGCAGCCCTTAACAATGCATGCATTGCTACTACTAACACAGGGCAAAGCGCGTTATTACTGTAATTATTAACAACTTTTTGAAAAAGAACAAAAAGTAATGTTTATGGAGTATAATCAGGGGCGGACGACCCACCAGCAATCGGAAAATGCTTTGGAGAGGTACCGGTAGTGTCCTACCCAAGGTTGAAGTGCAGATTAGTGGCGGAAAACTCTAAACTCTAAATGATGAACAGTTTTATATATATATATATTTTTAATTTAATACCAATAGGATGTGGTTTTGACCCATAAAAAAATTTAAACCAAAACAAAGTCATTTTTAACCTTTAAAAAAAATTAAACCAAAACCACTGTCGTTTTAGTTGAATTATAAGAAATATTTTGATAAACAAAACATGATAAAATAGTGCTCACTGTTTTGTTTCTTAACTTCCATTCAACTTTTGCCGCCGGTCAGGTAATTCTTTCTCTCTACTCTTTTACTCTTTTTCCTTTTATCTTTAGATGTTAAATCAATTGTGTTAATAAAAAATAGGCTTTTATGAATGTTTTTTTTTTTTTTTTTTTTAAATTAGTATTAGGGATTAGACGTATATTTTAATTATGAATATTACAAAATTAAAAAGGATTGCTTTGTGTGTTAAATTAAAAGTTGGGGCTTCTATAAATTGATTTTTTATGTGTTAAATTGATTGTGCAAAATCAAAATTAGGACTTTTATGAATGGATTGTTTGTTTGTAAATTAGTTGTGTTAAATTAAAATTAGGTCTCTTATGAATGAATTTCTTTGTGTTAAATTAAAAATAGGGATTAGACTTATATCTTAGTTCATATAATTTCATTGTTATATAGGAATTAAAGATTAGACAATATGAATATGACAAATTTGTCATTAGACTGCCGAAAAATCTCGAACCTTCATGTTCAAGAGGCAATGAAAAAATAACTTCTGTTGAGAAAGAAAGTCTTGTTTCGGATGATGATATTATTGGTGATCCGAGATTGAGGAAACCAATCAACAGTTACCCTAATGAGATTAGAGACTCTTTAAGGAAATACTTAACTAAAGGCTCTTATCAGGCAGTTAGACATGAATTTTCACCGACTTTTTTTTGGCAAAAAAAAAAGAATACAAAATTTCAAAGTGCTTGGTTCAAGAATAATGAGTGGTTCGAATACAATATATCTAAAGATAAAGCGTATTACTAACAACGTTATATGTTTGCAAATAGAAATAAAAGTGGGGAAAATGCTTTTACTAAAGTTGGATTTAGTAACCAGAAAGATGCTAAACAAGCATTTATTGCTCATGAAGGAAGTTCCGGTAGCACGTGGTTGAACAATATTGCAATCAAAGAGAGAATGTAGATTATTTGTTATCAAATAAAAGTGTTGTGGAAAATGATTAAGAATTATCACACTTACTTTCCTTTAGTATATCGACTTATAGAGTTAGCGTTGATATTACCAATTGGAATAGCTAGTGTGAAAAGAAATTTTTCTGCAATGAATATTATCAAAATTGATTTGCGCAATTACTTGGGAGATGACTTAATATCGAATTTTGCTTGTTGTGTTTGAAAAAGAAGTTTTTAAGACCATCGATGATGAAATCGTTATGCAAAGTTTCAAAACTTGGAACCCCAAAAAATAATTTTGCGACCAATCAAAATTCTTCCTTGTCCTACAATAGGCATAATATTTGTTGCATTTGTTTTGCTTGACAGGTTATAATATTTACAACTGTCTATATTGCAGGACAGATTCTGCCAGACTTTTTGTAAAATATGAAGTAACTATAGCGCGGCGGTGCCCTCCAAAATTGCAATCCTGCGTCTGCCATTGATTATAATTTATTAAAACTTTAGGAAACACTATTTTAGATCTTGTTCAATCAACCAAGCCAATGAAAGGACAAAATGTAAAAGTTTATATGGTTAAGAGCATTCATTGAATCAAATTAGGCGTCTCACTTACTGTTTTTGTCACAAAAATCATATCTTATTAGATATATAAAATGAGTTTGATGTCACTTTAAATAATTTTGAAACTTTTTACATAAATTTTAAAAAGTTGAATTGAACAGTTAATTATTTATTAATTAATTAGCCGTTTTCAAAGATAAAAAAAAATAAAAAACACATAGGTTACGTGTCTTCGTTCTGTGACTATAGTTGGGGCATAAAAACACCAATGGCGGTTACAAAATAATAGCAAATCTTATCTCAGAGAGCAAATATTAATATTATTATCAAGTGTACCGACAAGACTAACAAAATGGGCCACTAGTTTATCACTTGTGTGGGATATTTCTTTCCTCCTCCACCAGAAGGAAGACGGCATCTTTGAGAACGTAGAAAACTCGAGATGCATGCGTTTTCAATTATTATTTCATTATTAAGATTTTACCAATTTATCACTGAATTTTGCATACTTGTTATAAGTTTAATGCAATTTAATACCATTCAACTTATAAATTATCTTGTTAATATTTTGGAGTATATTTATAAAATATTTTACCAAAAAATTGATAAATAATTTATTAGTTTAATGATGCTAAACTGTGTATGACCTTGTAGTGGTTATATTAAAATCTAGTGATGAAAATAGTAATTTTGTTCAAATCTAAATAATTAAATTGTAAATTTCTCTTAATAATTTGGTAAATTTGCATTTTATTTTTTACTAATTTTATAGTTATTTAATATTTTTTGTTATTAACCAAAGAGTAACTAAATCTTAATTAATAATCCAGCAAAATAGTTCAGTTGGTGAACGCGTTACTCTTTCAACTTTTCAATACCAGTTTTAATCAGGCACGGATAAAAATACTTTTGAGCGATGGCCTTTTTCTCATGCTCGCACGATATTAGTCAAGCTAAATATTAACAATAAATCCATCGTGGTTTGGACATGTCTTTGATTAATAAAATCTTGTTAGTATGGTAAATTTGCATTTTGCTCTGTATTGTATAGTTAATGAATATTTTTGGCCACAAAAGCTATTACAGTACACGTGGCTAAAGGAGAACGAACCAACACAAAGTGAGTCTGTTTCAGGCTTTATCCATTTATCTCTCTAGTGCGTTTAACTATTTACGAATTCCATTTTTCTACAAATTGCATTTATTGAAAATGTTCAAAGTATCCAGCACCACACCAGGGAGCTAATCGAATAAAGTGATTTGGAAAGAAAGAAAATTAATAAAATATGTTTTTTTCCCTTTTTTATTATATTAATTTTTTATCAATATGCATTGTCGTTATTTATGTTTTTTTAATTTGATTAATCATACATTGATAATAATAAAATTTATAAATTCTTATTTAATTTTTTAAAAAATAAATTTAACTATATAGTACGGGAACTATTTTTAAAATTCACTATTTATAGAGCTAAATCTAATTCAATACCATATAAGAATTGGATTGGGATATTTTGGCATAAATCTATAGTATATATTAGACAAACATAATTTATGTTAGGAACAAAAATATTTTGTATTATTGTAATTGTGAATAATATAAACTGTATCACGAAAATATTAATAGTAATATTAGTGGCTGAAAATTCTTTTAAAATAACTAATCGAATATTACATCGTTTTTTTAGGAAGGAAAAATATTAGACTGTTAAAAATAATTTAATGAAAATCCTATTATTATCATTAATGGATTTACGGATTATTCTAAAAAATTTACTTATATATATATTTTTTTCTTATTATAATAATAATTTTAGAGAGGCGATTTTTCTTGAAAATATTAAAATTTATAGGATTCATTCTTCCTCATTTCCACATTTTTATATATAGAGAGATATAGATAAATAATTTCACTGAAATTGAATTATTTTCTTTTCTAAATTCCACGATACGTTGTTTCGCAATTTGTCTAGCTCAAATAATAAGTATATGTCAATTTATTTAACATTCAATATAGTATGCCAGTATTCTAAAAAAACAGATACTGTCCCCTCTCTCAAATATCTGCCAAAACCAAAATTAAAATTTTAAATAGGTAATAAATTTATTTATTTTAATTCATAAGGGTACATCAAAAATGTCTCTGAAAATTAGCAATTTAAATGTTGCTTAGTTATTTGAAGTAGTTTGTCAATTCATTTAGTCTAACTTTGATACAAACCAAACTATTTGATAAATAAGTTGGGTCCACACAACTCATTTAAAAATTATTATTATTATTATTATTATTATTATTATTATTATTATTATTATTATTATTTTCCACGTCAAATATTTAATGATAATAATGATGTGGGAATCGGTGAGTTTTTTTATCGATTTTCAGAAGAAAAAAAAATCAATTTCTAACTCTTCTATGATGGAATTTGATGTCAGAAATTACTGACTAATCAGTGTCACCGAACATTATGTTGTACATTCTTTATAAATTTTTATCTAAAATGATATGTTCGACTATTATTTTCATTTTTTTTCCTAAAAACTTATAAATGAACTTTTTTTTTCTTGGTATTTTGAACCTTTAATCAATTAATTAATTAGATTTTATATATTTTAATTGATAAAATTGTAATTTAATCCAAAGTTTCCCACTAAACCCACAATAAAAGATAATAAAGTTATTTCTTAATTAATTTAACGGAAAAATAGTCTAAAATTGACCGAAGGATAATGTTATTAGATGGATATAAAAAACAAGGATAAGATAGTATATTCTTAGATATACAGTGGCAAAATAGTATATTAGGTGAAGATGCAAGAGCAAAACTGTAATTTTTCTTTTTTATATCAAAGCATTATTAGAGATTCAACTACAATAATTGGAAAAGTTACAAAGAGAGTAAAACTGAGCAAAATAGAAAATAAACCATTTATAATATTTTAGGTCAGAAAACTGGAAAAAAAAAAGGTAAAGGGTCAATTTAATGTTACATATATACATTGGGTATCTGATGGGTATACTACCAGTTTACGGTAGTCTAAGTTTTCTTCGACAATGATTCGGCAAGAAATCGGGCGAAAACGATTTTCCAATGAGACATGAAATCAACTTTCACGACTTCTACTCAACAGAAACCAAACAGTTCTAACTGTATACTGGTTGGAATCACGTCAGCAAACTCATTGGCAGTTTGATACCCAGTGAAAATAGACTTGACTCGCCGAAAATCAAAGGAAAAGCAACCTCCATTATCACCGAAGAAGCTTCAACAAAACTCAAACGATTCTTGGTCAAAACTCGACGAAAATCGATTGGAATCACATCTGTAGCATGATTCTCAACGGAAACCAACTAATAACCATCTAAAATCGGTCAAAAACCGAATGAAAATCATTGGTTTAAATTTTCAAGGAAGCGGCATTACAGAGTTTTGAACATCGTTTTGGTCGTGTTTCAGTGCTCTGACGATGGTTTTGAAAGTACCGGATGACTCATTGGCGCGAGGGCTTTCGACCAGTACCTTTTGATAGCCGATTTGATGCTTCAAGTGAAGGACGAGCCCTAGCTCCAATCTTCTTCTCCGACTGGCTGTTTTCTTTTTCGGTAGCTTCTGTAATTCCTAGATTTTCATTTTTTCTTTTAAATATGGTCGAAAATGATTTATTAAAAGAAACCCATTTTCGCTTAAAAATTTATACGCTTATCTGTCATTCCAAAACAAAAAAAAAGAAAGAGCTTTAGAGAAATAGCACATATTTTATAGTAAAATTAAAAGATTAGCACATATTTCTAAAAATTAATAAAATAGAATATTTTTTATAAAAAAAAAATCAAAACGATATATATACAAGTATATATAGAATAAATATACTCGGGATATATATATAAGTATATATAGATTATATATACTCGAGGTATATATACAAGTATATATAACCTATATACTCGGGTATATATACTAATATATATAAACTATATATACTCGGGTATGTATTATAATTTGTAAAGTTCATTGTTATGATTTTTGGAGTATATATAATAGTGTATATGGTTTCATATATATTAGATAATATGCTATTTATTCATATATATTGTCATATATACCAACAAATGAAGAGTATATATGACAGTATATATAGATCATATATACTGTTACAAAAACTATGTATGAACAATGTATGTCAATTTGTGAAAGTCATATGCTATGATTTGTGTGGAGTATAGAGAATAGTATAAATGATTCATATATACTTTGTTATGTGTTATTTTTGTGGCATATATATCAGTATATATAGTCTATATATACTGTCATATATACCAATAAACAGAATTTTGCAACAAATTTTGATAGCAAGCAGTTTTGAATCATTACTTAGAACAGCAACGCAAACACCAACAACATCAAGTCATATGCTATGATTTGTGTGAAGTATATATAATAGTATATATGATTCATATATATTAGGTTATATATTATTTTTGTGGTATATATATCAGTATATATAATCTGTATATATTGTCATATATACCAACAAATAGAATTTTGCAACAGATTTGAAGAAAAAAAAATGAAAACCTAAAATGGAGGAGGATAATTTATAAATCACATACAGTTCATAAAAAGAGGAAGAGAATTCACATACAATTCATAAATTAAATTAAAAACCTAAGAGGAGAAGAAGAAGGAGGAGGAGGAGAAGAAGAAGAAGAAGAAGGAGAAGGAGGAGGAGGAGGAGGAGGAGAAGGAGAAGAAGAAGAAGAAGAAGAAGAAGAAGGAGAAGAAGGAGAAGAAGAAGAAGGAGAAGAAGGAGAAGGAGAAGAAGAAGAAGGAGAAGAAGAAGAAGGAGAAGGAGAAGAAGAAGAAGAAGAAGAAGAAGAAGAAGAAGAAGAAGAAGAAGAAGAAGAAGAAGAAGAAGAAGAAGGAGAAGAAGGAGAAGAAGAAGGAGAAGGAGAAGAAGAAGGAGAAGAAGAAGAAGAAGAAGAAGAAGAAGAAGAAGAAGAAGAAGAAGAAGAA
>CANUEY010230104.1:0-27956 GCA_948099555.1 Croton setiger
CAAATTTTTTGTAAACTCTTTTTAATTTTTCGGAAAAGTTAAATTTTCCCTTCTAATTTTCAGACTTGTGTAGAATGATTAAAATATAAATATGTAATTATTTAATAAAATCTTAATTGAAGTAATAAATAATTGTTATAGCGATAAAATGTGAATAGTTGTGCTTTACAATAAAATATTATCACGTCAATATAAAATACTAACTTGGTTTGGTGTAGTTGGTTAACATCTTAATATGTATATAAAAGGTCAGGCATTTGAATCTTACTCAAGTCATCTTTTTATTTTTATAGTGAGTGGGACCCACAGGTCTGATTCAAATAAACCATGATTCGATTCAAATAAACCAAAGGGTAATTTGGTCATTTTGAAAAAAAAAACGTTGACTTTTTTGTTGACTAACGGCAGAATGGGACGGAAGGACCTGAGAGTATAATATTTCAAAGGTTAGGGACCCGATGATATAATTTCCAAAATAGAGGGACCTACGAGTTAGTTTCGCTATAACTCAGGAACCCAAAAGTAATTACCCCATTAGTAAATGACAACATGCAAATCCAACTTGTTTTTATTGTTATATTTATGTTGATTTTGTGTTATTTGTGCTTAAAAGTGTAGTTTTACTTGATTTATTGTTCTTGTGCTAGGAGAAGTTGGATTTGGTGTGAATAGAGCAAAAAGGAGCATAATTGAAGTGTTTTGAAGCAAGATTGAAGCTGTTGGATTTTCGGAATGCAAAAACAAGGCAGTTCGATCCTTAGCCTAAGGCAAGACTAAGCAAGAAACGAGAGAAACAATCTGTTTTAAATAGCTGGCTGGCCTGCAACATTTTGGTGATGATTTCTACTCGTTTTAGAGCCTGAACGGTTGATTTATCATTAATTTTAGTAGGTCTTTTATTATATTAGTTGACCCCACCTTTTGGTATGTATTTAAGTTAATTTTAGGGTTTTTTATAGACACTTTTTTCTATCAGAAGGGGAGTGACGAGATTGTAGTATTGGACAGCCTATTTCACAACAAGTTTTCATCTTTTCATTATGTTTTTTGTCATAGTTATGTGTGGCTAATTCCTTTTGTTCAGTTAAGACTAGAATAAGGTAGAAGTTTGATTTCGATTGTGAGATTATTGAACTTAATTGAATTTTTTAATTTATGTTGCATTTATATTATTTCTGTGATTTATTGGGAAAATATATCCCTTAACAAAATTCTATGGAATGAACTAATAAGGCGTGTTGTTTTATTTGATAGCAATTTTCATAACTATTTGATAGAATCAAATCCGTAATTGTTTGGTTAAATCCATAAAGTAGTAATTAATATAATCTGATAGGGTAGAACCTTTTGGATTATATTAAGAAAGAATATAATCAGATTTAAATGGATGCTCGTAGTTTCTATTAGTGTGGGTAGGGTTCTATTAGATTCTAAGGCGATTAACTGTTAAATCATTCGTCGTACTTAGGATGCTAGTTAATTAGGGGTTGTTATTAGATCGTATCTTAGCAACCTATTATTATGTTAGAATTGGTTGGGTCGACGTTCTTCCTGACTATAACTTATTTGTAATATGAATTAAGAAGTAATTATTGAATCAATGATCAATCGAATCAAACTTCGCACCGCAGTATACCTTGACTGAATTTGTTTCCCATTGTTTCAGTTTAATATTAAATTCTGTCGCTTGCTTTAATTAATTAACTTCCTTTCAATTTTTAATTCCCCTTTATTTTTGTTTATTTTTAATTTCAATTCTAGTTATTTACGGCAAGTTAGTCTCTTGGGTTCAACCCTTCTCACCCTATTTTTAAGTTTTGTTTTGTAAGATAGCAGATTCTATGTTTGGTGGATTCGACACCCATCATCAGTAAATAAACAAACAATAAATTTACATACTGATGGTATGTAAAAACTCAATTTACATACTGATCGGTCTTAAAAATAATCTAGGGGTATAAAAGTAATTGTCGCAAAAGATAATTTACATATTGATGGTACCTAAAAATCAATTTAGGTATGTAACAATAATATAAAAGTATAAGAGTAATTGTTATAAAAAATCAATTTACATAATAAGGGTATATAATTATCGATTAATATGTTAAAAAACTAGAAGTATAAAAATAAATGTCACATCTGTTGATATATATGACATTATATATATGCTCTATATACTATCATACATATATGCTGTTATATATATCAATAAATATCTTTCACATTAATTACCTAATTAATTTTATTAATTCTTATTATAATTATATTCTAGAAAATGATCTATGTGAAATATTGTGATCTTTTTTATTTTTTAAGTGACCAAATGTGTATAGTAAAATTATTTTGTCTATAGACGGTCATGGACCAAGTTAATAATAAATTTTTTTATTCCTCTATTTTGTCTTTTTTAATTAAAAAACATTAATACACTGGTTTCATTTAATTTAAAACATAGTTTAACTCTTTAATTTGATTGGTTAGTTTATTGAACTGACCTAATTAGCACCTATCACTAGACCACTTCATCCATAATGAAATTTGAATGTACGATCTCAAGCTCATTAGGTACAATACTAAACTATTGGGCCAGTTGGTTGTTCGCATTGTTAGTTTATTTGGGAAAAAAAAAAAAAAAAAGCTACTGATCAAATATTGAATAGTTGACTAAGGGTAGCCGGCCGACTTCATGTGCAACCTTTTTTCACAATAAAACTAGCTAATATGCGTTAAAGAAAATACTTTGCTAATAATTTTATAGATAAAATGCTGTGGTCAACGTATAATTTTCAAAGTTTGAAATTGTAGTATAAGCAACATATATATACAAAAAATGTATGGAAAAATGAGGGAGGTCACATTCAAAAAATCAAATGACAAGCAAAAAAATACAAATAATAACTAGTATTTAAAATTGTTCAACTCAAATCAATATTTCCCCCATTAATTAGTTTTCTTTCTGCTATTGCTGTTAATCGAAGATCAAGATGAACACCAATTCTTCTTCACCATCAACTACCAAGAGGTAATGTAATACAAAAAGTTGATTGTTAATCCAGTTCATTCCTTAATAATTAGTAAACTATTAATTTTCTTCTGCTTCTTCTTACAGGCTAGAAGGCAAGGTGGCTATAATCACCGGTGGAGCAAGTGGAATAGGTGAAGACACTACAAGATTATTCATCGAACAAGGAGCAAAGGTAATTATCGCGGATATTCAAGATGATCTTGGTTTCTCTCTTTGCAAACAACTCGGTTCAGAATCGGAAGAAACAGTCTCTTATATCCACTGTGATGTATCAAATGATTCAGATGTAAAAAACGCGGTGGATCTAGCAGTATCTAAATATGGAAAGCTTGATATTATGTTTAGTAATGCTGCATATTCAGGGAATTCAGCGGATGTAAGTATTTTAGGAACAAGCAATGAAGATTTTAAAAGGGTTTTGGATGTGAACACTTTTGGCGGATTCTTAGCAGCCAAGCACGCGGCTAGAGTAATGATTCCTGCGAAAAAAGGGTGTATTCTTTTTACTTCAAGTGGGGCTGCAGTGACCTGTGCTGGAGCTCCACATCCCTACGCAGTATCAAAGCATGCTTTAGTTGGTTTAGCTAAGAACTTATGTGTAGAGTTGGGTTCATACGGAATTAGAGTGAATGTAGTTTCGCCGTTCGCTGTGGTTACGCCAATGCTAAAGAAATCTATGGGATTGATGGAAATGGAGGATGAGAAAATCCAGGATGCGTTGATCAAACATGCTGCGAATTTGAAAGGGATCGCGTGTGAAGGTAGAGATATAGCAGAGGCTGCTCTGTATTTGGTGAGTGAAGAGTCTAAGTATGTTAGTGGAATGAATTTGGTTGTGGATGGAGGATTTAGTCTTACTAATCCATCTTTTGCCATTGCCATGAAAAACTTGTTCTCTTGATTTAGTCTTCATTTCCTAGTCTAAGTATGCATAAGAATTTAAAATTTTATGTTCATTGTACTTGGAAAAATAATTGGTTTTTAAATTAGCAACAAGTTTGTCTAAATCTGATTTGAAAATTGTATGCCATTGTCAAATAAAAACTGCACATGGTTAGTTTTCAAACCATGGTTCAATTTTTCCTTTTTTAAAACATTTATATGATGGTGAAGATTCAACTATGAGACAAATTGTCTTAATTTACCATACTTTCAAATCATATCATACTAGTCGCCCTCGCACCATTTTCATCTTCCTCTTCCTCCCCTAAACTACCCAATTAAGCACCTACCAACCCATGTTGGAGATGGATGATCTCAAACTCAGATGATATCTTAATGCGCTAAAGTTTTATTTACCTGCTGGTTGGTTGTTGGACAACACCTTCCGATGAAATACAAGATATGAATTTTCTGAATTCATTGGAGCCCATATGCATGATATTGTAAGCATTTATTGAAATTGATTACAATGAACATCTGTAATTTTACATTGTTTTGTTCTAATAATGTCATCAGTTAAATATAGTCTATGACAAATTTAAAAAGGTTCCAATGGAATAGCAAACCGCCCATATAGATGACTCAAATATACAGTATAACAGTTGATGCCTTGTGATTGTTCCAAATTTCAAAGGGCTAAATAGGGTACAAATTTCCACAGATTCATTCACTAGAATTTGCAAGGCCTACCATGTTGAGCATGTGGCGATCCTCCTTGAATCTCTCCAACACAGTACCTTTCAGGGCATCCTGCTTCTCCTGTTGTATTCCTTTATGAACAATCCCCCAACACTCTATTACTTCTGGGATAATACGATTTGACTTTGACAAGGGCGGGTTGCCAAATGTGGTGCAAGGAAAGGTGTGTCCTGAATCAAAACTTGCCGAGAGGAACAGCCCAAAGTGATTTACACGTCCTCCAAAACCAATGCCATTTGGGATGCTTTCCGAAGTAAAATTCGCAGCACTCTGCCAATCCAAGTGCAAAATTTCTTTCATATAGCGATTTAATGCACTCAACTGAACTCAAAGTACAAGCATTGTCATAAAAAATACTAGGCTCAATTCCACTTGACTCGAGAACCATCAAAGTTTAAAGTTTAGTATTTTCTGCATTCATAACCATGGCAAATACAAATGTGTTTCAAGAAAAACATTAAATCATTTGCATAGAAAGATGATATTCTTTAATGTTATTCTTGTACCTATATATAAAATTTAAACAATTCCAAAATACCCAAACAGTTTTTATATTTACACATTTTCCTTGTGTTTCCATTCTTGATTGGGAAAAAAAAAAATATTGTTTCCCCATTTACATTTCGTGTTGTACTCTTTCCCATTCCCATGCTACATAATTGTTAGGCACTAACCCCATATACATTGTTTTCTTTTTCTATTTTCTCTAGTATTTTATGTTTTGTAAATCCAAATATGGAACACGACAACAACCAGAGATTACTTAAAGACTATAATTCAGAGCTATCTTTTCCCACAAAAGTCATACATCTGAATGTAAAGTGTAAACATACCCATTGTAGATTGTTGTTTGCTCCAGTAGGCTTGAAAATTGAAGCCTTAGGGTATAGCTGAAAGAGAAATGACTTCATATCACCGTAGAAATCACTGTGCCTGTCCCAAGGCTGAGATGCAAAGCCTCCATAGAGGCAGTCTTCTTTATCCTTAATTACCAAAACAGTTGGCCCTTCGCAATTCCTGCAGTTCAGTTGAAGTTGAACAATTACCAGTTCCACTTCTACTTAGAAAACATTTGAACCAACTAAGAAACTGAAATAAAATTGGGATAATAGAAAATTGAGTCTAACCTTTTTAAAATTTATGATTTTGGTGTCCATTCTTTTTTCTTTTTTTTTCACAATCAAGTGTCTAAACTATTTAAAAATATAGAATCAAGTGTGTTTCAGACGTGGCACATGAGATGGAATCTTGTTGATTTTTCAATGAATGAGAAAATTCCAAGTGGAAATGAGGTGGCTTCTACATCATAACCAAAGCCACATAATGCCAATTACACCCTCATTTTGAAAATCAGAAAAATACAAAAAATTAAAAAAAAATTTCTCTTCAACTACCTCTGTGTTCCTTCGCTTCCCTTCCCTCTTCTCTTTCAATCCGCTCACCACGGCCGTCCACCACCACCTGCCACCATCACCACCACCACCACCACTACCACCACCACCTCCTCTCTTCCCTTTGGACCTGCTCACCACCACCACAACCATCAAACCAATCAACCATCAAATCGAATTCTTTGAAAATTTCCCATTCTCAGCTGAGTTTTTTCTTAATTCCTCCTCAAATATGTTAAGGAAGAAATCAAATCAGTGCAGTTAACACCATATTCCAACTGTGGAGAATTGAGGATTTGGGTTTTGTGCTATGGATGATTTCAGTTTGGGCGATTTGGAGGTTTGAGTATTTGGGGTTTTGCTTCATTGTAATCTTATGGCGCCACAGCGGCTGTGGCTGAGGGAGAAGATGATGATGTTGTTTGCATGATTTTGCATTGATTTGAAGATAGCTGGAACTGTCGATTTTAGTGTATGGATTATCTTCAGAAATATTTCTGATTTTTTGCTTTGTTAGTCTCTAAATGTAAGGTGACTGAGAATGATTCGGTCAATCGGTAGGGAAGAGAGATTAGTTGTTGGACTAAACAGTGGAGCTGTGAATGGCAATAGAAAGTTGATTTGAAGACGGCTGGAACTAACATTTCCGGCAAGAGATGGAGGAGAATTTTCGTGCAATATGGCTGCAAAATCAAAAGAAAACATGAAAATAGTAGCTGGAAAACACTGACGGTAAACCACCACTGCTGGCCGGCATATCACTGCTGCTTTTCAGTTACATATGCAACTCCATGTGAGTTCTTTATACTTTTCAATCTTTTGATGTTCTTTCTTCTAAGATGATGATGATGGTAACTTTAAGGGCGGAAATGAGATAATGGTTTTTTTTTATGGATTTTGGCTTAAATTGAATTGCGGATTGGATATAGATTAAAAAGATTATTAATTTGTTAGTGTGATTTTTGTTTCTGGGCAGTTCAATAACATCAATAAGTTTGATTACATTACATTTTGGGGGAAGGGGGATTTGGAACTGTTTGTAAAGGCTGCATTGATATGAATGTGAGGGTTGGCCTTAAATCTCTACCTGTTGTTAAGGTTCTCAACATACAGGCTCTCCATTTCAAAGGAAGAGAATCGAAGGGACAATGTCGGTGGACAAAGCAACCGAGGAAGTGGTGGTGGTCGTGGTGAGCAAAGAGAAGAGTAGAGAAATTTTTTTGTTTCTTTTATTTTTGTATTTTTCTGATTTTCAAAATGAGGATATAATAGAATTTCATTTTTTTTCTAATTGATGTGGCTTTGGTTATGACATGGAAACACCTCATTTCCATGCGGAGTTTTCTCATTCATTGAAAAATCAATGAAATTCCATCTTATGTGAACAGGCACTTGATTCTATATTTTTAAATAGTTAAACACTTGATTGGTTATGACGTGGGAGCCACCTCATTTCCATGCGGAATTTTCTCATTCATTGAAAAATCAAAGATATTCAATCTTATGTGCACTTCTGCAACAGGCACTTGATTCTATATTTTAAATAGTTCAAACACTTGATTGTGAAAAAAAAAAAAAAAAAAAAGAATGGATACCAAAATCATAAAATTTAAAAAGTTTGGGCACTGAATTTTCCATTATCCCAAATAAAATTAGGAAATACTTAACCTATGTTCTATATTTCACTATGGAAAATAGGAACTCAAAGGTAAAAAGATACATCACTATCATCAATTAATGAACGTTCAAAGTAGTTTTCACAATGCAGACAGCCTAATTTTTTGGACCAAGTACAAATATTTTCTTAAATACAACCACTTAGGATGCTAGATAAAACAATTGCATTGAGCACATACTCTATAGTCCCAAATATTAGGAAGCACTTAAAGAGCTATAGTAATATTAACATGAGCAATGGCACAACAAATATAAATTAAACACCATTTGCAATATGATATCTAGGTATCTCATTACTGTAATGTTAACTTATGCATATATATCAGCATAGACACATTATTAGCATCCCAGTTATTTAGATCATACCAATTAAATTTCAGGCAACAAGCATGAAATTATATGTGGAATTTAAATTCCGTTCTAAGAGAAACAGGACTCTGTCATCCATGGGAAAACAAGCTAAACAGCCCCCTTAGGATGCTTACCAAACAATTATGCTCATCTTTCTAGAATGCACTCAATGAAGCCCGGAAAAGGCACATTCCAATCTTAAGGAGAATGAAACTCACAAAACAAAGAAGCACATTTTTAAGTTATTGATGAGCAAATGTGTGATGGATTCGCAAAGACAAGATTATCTTATGACAGAAACAAACCACTTACGATATGCTGCCCAGGAAAGTGTTGAAACTTAGGCCATTAAGAGAACTATGGTACAAAAGTTTCCACTCCTTCAACTCATGCTGAGAAAGGGCTCCTCCTATATGCCAAGCATATTCCTTTTTCAGTAGTATCATATTAGGATCCATATTTTCTCCATACACTAAATGAGGAATTTCATAACCAGGCCTTCCTGCATGGAACTTACAGTTAAAATTTTGAAGAATTTTTTACTTTCATTACCTTAACTAGACTATGATCACTAAAATGCTCTACTGATCTCTGATCATGACTAGAAATGAAAATGATAATGTAAATTTCACACAAGTAGTACAAGGAAAGAGTCTTTCATCAATATGATGCCTAGATTTCAAAAGCTCACAATTATCCATGGTTTTGCTGCCAGTATTTTATGTTTTTGCAATTCTAAAAGCCTACAGTTGCATAAGTTTACACGTTTCTGTTTTCCCACAAAAAAATATGACAACCTTTAGCTGAATGAAAAAAGTGTTTAATTCCTAAGGAACCTAAACCAAACTTTAGACGGGCATGATGCTTCTGCAAATACCTATGTTAAAAGCTCAAAATGGTTAAAGAATCACATTGCTTTATTTAATGTAATGATCAGCAATAAAAACCCAAGGTCTTTTACAAAGAGCTGATCATTAAAAAGGACACAAATCCAAGAAATTTGACAAAATAGCAAAAGAAGAAAAACCTGCATCAGATGGAATCAACAAACTTCCCAAAAATTTCCTGACAGATGAGAGCAAACCACACCAAACTCTAAAATCCTCAAAGGACATACTTTTCTCAGCAGCTCCTTGGGCATCCTTTGAAAAAGTTGCAGCATTAAGAAATACATTAGCAACATCCTTACATGAACTTGGATCATCCTCATTAACTTTCATGGGAAAAACATGCTTCAAAATTGCTATCAGAACAGACTCTATATCAGACCTGACAAGAAATCCCAAATGTTAAACAATGTTTGATAGATTCCTAGTAAAGCTAGTAGAGAACATTATAATACCTTCCCACAACACCATCATCTGTCAAATCCAGTAATTGAAAGATAAACTCATCAATCTCATCTTTTGTTCCTTTCTCATAAATGCTCTGCAAATTAATACATGAATTACAAAAGAAGAAATACTTTATACTTCATACAATTACAATTTCTAGATCAAAAAGTTAGAAGGGATCACATTTAAATCCTCACTTTAGCAATCACAAGGTCCTCGAAGGTGAGTTTCCCATCTTTTCGTTTCTGGGTAACTAAATCAAATAATCTCTGACCTAGAGGACCTTCTAATCCGAAATATGCCTGAACAAATTTTTTAAAAAAAAAAAATATATCAATTTCCTTAGCTGCCAAAAATTGATTATTTATCAAACTAGAAGCTACAACAAGAAGAAATCAACTAACCTGAAAAGCAGAGAGAGATACATATTGACCATTACTTTCAGATTTGGCAGCCAGAGAGAGGAATAGAGATTTAAGATCATCCAGTCCATGTTGGGTAAAAGCTCTGTATTAAACTAAAATTGCTTAAGTTATAAATACTTGGATTTACATATAAAACATGTGTAGGAAGAAATTTTATTGAATTGAAAGAGGGAAAACCTGGAGGCCGAAACAAAGCGAGGGTTTGCAGGTGGGGACTGAGTGTTGCCCATTTCCTATTTCTTTCTGCCTTTACGGTAACCGAAACATTAAGCCCCCTTTGGAACAAATGAATTAGCATCTAGGAATTCATTTGTAAATAAATTCTATTAGGAATTCATTCACAAATATTGTTTGGAATGATTAATTAAAATTTGGAATTCAATTGAATTCCACAAATTTGTAATTGATACAAATCTAGAATTTGTAATTCTTATCATTCTTACCCTCCAAATACGTTATATAATTAAACAACTCTTTATAATTATTTTTGGCCGTTTTCTTCGATTTCTTAATAAAAATAAAAAAATTTATTAATTTTTAATAACTTTATGCATTAAAACAGCAAATATTACAAATATAATCAGAATCCAAATATTATTCCCAAATAAGCAATCTAAATAAGGCAGCAATAGAACTAGTTCTTGGGATTCTTTATTATGAAGAAAAGCTAATCAACAAGTTCACTGGCAGTTTGATGATTGATAAAAAAGTAAAATTCAATCAGACTAAAGTTTAAGTGCTCTAAGAGCAAAAAAAAATGAAGAAGATTTAAACAAGTACAGAAGTTATCACATTGCTTATATAATAATAATAATAATATGGGGAAGAAACTACAAGCTCTAGCCTCTAAGAACACCTAGTTAACTCAACAAATGCACGGAGATTTTCCGAAAATTTTTTTTTTTTTCTAACGATTGATCAAGAAAACCAATAAATAAAATCAACAAATTACTAATATGCACTAAAATTATGTAGGCATTCATTCAGATCAACTATACAACATAAAAAAGCCCATATTGGATAACATCCCAAATTCCAAATATAACACATAAACACCCAAAATAATTTTAAATTAAACCCCATGTGTTTGTTCAGTTGATAATTTCTCCATGTCCTAATATGCACTAGCTTCCATGTCCTAACCATGCACTAGCTTTCATCAAGCACCAGTGTTTGGAAGTAATCTGGTGTATACCCAACTGACTCTAGTTTTTCTTCAATCACATCCAAGAACTGATAGATTTATGTACTTTGAGGATGAGAAGTATCACCAGCAAAAAATTCATGTGTCACCTCTTCTATCTCTATCAAACTACATCCAGATTCTTTTGTTACACCTCTATCATACATCAATTTTCACACCAAGCCAACATTGTTCCATCGACTGGCTGATGCATAAACTCTTGATAAAAGAACATAAACGCCACAGCAATCGCCTCCTTTAGACTCAATGCCTTGCCATTTCTTCACTTAGCAAAACACTAGCATTCTTCTTACAACAAGAATCAAGAAGACTCCTCCATATAACAGCATCAGGTTTCATGGGCATGCTTGATACTAAATCCAATGCTTCAGCAATCAAACCAGCACAATCCAGAATATCAACCAGGAATCCATAGTGCTCTAGTTGGGTGCCAATCTTATAATCTATGATCATCATCTCCCTTTTACCTTCATTTACCAAACACCTTCGATTACAAGCACTCAAAACACACACAAAGGTGATAGATAGCTTCCATGACCTAACCGTGAGATCAAAATATTCTAATGCCAATTCAGCTTTCCCATAAATAGCAAATTCACGATTCAATACTGAAATTTCAAAATCTAAGTGAAACAAGAAACCAAAAAAACTAATTGGGTTTCAAAGATCAAAATAGAAGACAGGAAATAGGAGCTCGCAAAGAGACCAGGTCAGGGTGAGCTCAACACTGTCGCCACCATATGCTCAAACGAAATTTTACAGGCAATTGAGTTCAAAATCAAAATTTTTGAAAAATGAAATATAAAACGGAACAACTTTCAATCACGTTATCAGAAATCAAAATCTGTTTTAATCATAGAAACCAAACATCATTATTAACTAAACAAGAAAACGTTAAGGACTAGCTGAGCCCTCAGGAGTCAGGAACTTCTCAAATCCAAGTCGTTGGGTTTATGCTCAACAGATTTCCAGGCTACCTTCACAGTCCATGGCCAAACGATCCTCAAAATCGGTTTTCTTCTTCAAAATCGCACTCAAGGACGAGTTTCTTTGAGTTTTGGAGGAGTTCAAACGTTTTTGAATCTTCAAAGCTTTTTTTTTTTTTTCGTTCGAAAAACTTTTATTTTTTCGAGATTCTTCTTCCACAAGAAAAAAGAAAAACAAAAACAAATTTTCCTCTCCAACTCCGACTGGTATAACATCCATATTCAAAAATGCACAAAGCAAACGAGAATAGACTAACAAGGAGCCAGAGAAATCAAAGCAAAAACCTAATCATCGCAGCAGCAGAATGAATAGATTACTGACCTTGAGGTTTTAGATGGCAAAAATGGAGATGTCCGTCGCCGGATTCAAAGGAAGAGAAAGCTTCTTTGAGAATTTCAGAGTTGATTAAGTCGAGTGGGATTGAGAGTTTCAGTTCAGGGGTGAGGATCGTGCATTTTGGGCGGAAAATTCCAAAATACCAGAATTAACTAGGCAGTGTTTGCTGCGATGAACAAAAGTTCATCTTAGGCCCAATACTTTATGAACTAACTTTTACTATGTTTGTTTAAATATGTTAATGTATGTGTGTGGGATGTTTTGGGTTTAAATTTGGATTCAATTGGTAAATATAATTATTTAGTACTCAAAATGTAATTATTTTCTTCTAAAGATAATGAATAAATTAGACTAAGAGATGGACTTTTAATTTATGTAATTTATTTTCGGTTTTTTATCGCTTTCAATATTGTTCAAACGATTAAAAAAAATATAATAAAGTTGACCTTTTATAATAAATAAGTTTAACTTAAATTTTAAAAAATAAAAATAGTTTATTAGAGGTCGCTAAATTCGAGTTTCAATTTTACATAAGTAATACTCTTAATTGGAAATTTTAATTTTAGATTTTATCTTTCATTTAAAATGAAAACAGAGTCAAATTTTTAATAAAATTAAATTAATTTTCAAAAGATTAAAATGGTTAAAAAAATTGCGACTTAATTTTTTAAAATCAACTGATTCGGTAGTGGTTGCTAAAATTTTATGGCCACTTTTCAAAAACAGAAGTTCAAAATTGGATGCGAAATTGAAGCAAAGCTTATTTTTCTCGGCCGCTGATAACACGTAGACTTAATTTTAAAGGAGGCATATTGATTTTAACTTTCCAACTTCCAGTTATTGGGCTTGTAAATAACGAGATACAAAAACCGGTTCAATTATTGTTGCAACATTATCCTTAATTTGTGCATGGTAACATATAAATGGCCCATATTTGAACAACAGTACAACATATTACCTTCGTATAGCTTCTTCGATAAATTATTAACAACCTCTACATATGTTGACGTATCAGCACAATTATTATTGTATTATTATATAATAATATAATATACAATAATTTCCAAATGAAAAACCAAATGCATTAATTAATTTTCAATTGTTGGTTCTTTCCCACTTTCCATCCAGTTTCGTTATTTGTAATATTAAAAGCATTTATTAATTTTTAATTGTAGTTGGCGAATAATTTTATCCAAATCAAACTTAGTTGAAGTAGGATCCCAAAGAGTATGAGTTTATTTAACTTTTTTTTTTACACAAGAAATTTGGAATCCATTTGATAAATTTGTTACAAACACAAATTTGTTATGCTCAAGAATATTGATTAAAAATAATACTAACATAAAATTTTAAGGTTACCATATTCATATTCGAAAGGTAATAAGGGAGGAAAAGAGCATTGTGTATTTGACTCCCCTTCATAAATGCTAAATAATAATATCAATAATTATCAATTTACAAATATAAATAAATAAAAAAGATCAATTTATGCCAAAAGAGGCTCAAATTCGACAGTCCATATAATTTGAAGAGACAAATCGAATTAAAAATAATCATTATTTAATCAATAAATTTTCTTTAATATATTATTTAATCAATATATTTTCTTTAATATATGTAGAAAAAAAATTAATAAAAAAAAGTAACTTCTTTTAAAAAAAATTGAATTGTTGTTAAACATTTGCAAATGTTCAAATTTTGACTAATTTTTTGTATATGATATTTATTTGAGGTTCAGAATAACTTTTTAAAAAAAAGAATTCTGAGACGAATAATTTTAAAAAATGTGACGAGAGACAAATGCATGTCATAAAGTTTAGAGCTCAAATTCCATTGTTTAGGAATTAAAATTGACAAATCATTTTTGCGAATAAAAACCACTTTTCAAAACTGCAAACAACCGACTTGGATCAAGAATTATTTTCATTAAGTCCCAAAAATATATTAACATGGTAATTAAAATGTCCAGAAAATTATGTTGATCATAATATGGAGTCAAAGAAGCTCGAAAAGTTGCGGAAGGACGTAGAAAAATCGTTGGAGCAAAAATCAGAAAAGTCAACATACCTAGTGCCACCGTTCACCTTCTGTCGGCGCCCACCATTCGCCTCCTACCGATGTTGTCCATTTGTCGTGATATTATTTTGCCTATAAATAGGACCATTTTTCATTCATTGCAAGTTTACACTCTGAAACTCTGCAGCGACTGAAGACTAAATCAGGTTTGCTTTTAAAACTCTTCTTTGTCTATTATCATCTACACTCTGCTTTTGGCACTAAGTTTCTACCTCAACTATTTTGCTGCGAAACAGCCGACAAATACATTTTGGCTACAAATAGCCCGACATTCTTTTTAAGCTATCAAATGCACAAAATACAAAGTCTCCCACACTCATGCATAAGCATTTCTGTTCTAACTGTTAAATCAGTTTTTGAACTATATCGACATTGATTTCCAATCAAAATGAAATATGTAGGTATATTCAGTTTATCATTTCGAAACAGACCCAAGAATGCAAAACTCTTTATTTTGGTTTCTTCTTCTACTTTTTTTTTCCTGTGATTTGATCTAATCATTTTAAATGAGTTAAACCTGCATAAATAAATTAACTGGAATGAGTTTGAAACTCTTGAATCTTCTATGATCATGTTGGTTTAGTGTCCTATAAATTGAGCTAATATGATATTTAATAAATATAAATTTAAAAGTTAATATTTATTTAATATTTCAAAATATGTGACATTTAAAAAAAATAAATTTCAAAAATGATATTTACTATAATTCCCCTTAATTATATTGGATTGTTTCAGTTTTGCTAAAAAAAATAAATGAAGTTGCCAAATGGAAATTGTTTGCGCCATATATTGGATTGTTTCGTGTTCAATTCAATGTTAATTGGGTCTGATTTAATAGTTAGGTTCAATTGTAATTGGGTTGAGTGAATGTTGTATTTAGACTTAGGTTATTGGGTGTTGAACCTTTAGAGAGATTAAAGTTTTTGTGAAATGGAAGACTTTGGATAACTTTCAGAGGTGGTTGATTGCAGTTATGAAGCGGAATGTGAAAACTGGAGCTCGTTTTGTACATTGTACCGACAACAACATCAATCTAATAAAAAATACAAATTCAAATCAAATCAAATTCAAACTCAAATATAATCACAAATTTCATCAAATCTTTTGTATATGTGTGTCTCAAGTTCAATCCTACAACCATTTTCTCTAGATCTCAAACATCTAAAGGTGCGTTTTGGATTAATTTTGTAATCACTTGCTTTTGTTTATTCTTCAGTCTAGGAACAAGTATCTTGCGTTACCCTTCCTTTTCGATTGATTTAATTCTAAAAAGATAAATCCAAATCTTCTTCCGGTCGATTTAATCTTGGAAAGATAAAATTCACTTGTTTTCCGGTTGATTTAATCCTAGAAAATAAAAATTAAGTCATTGAGTTATGTTATAAACATAATTCAATACAATCCAAACACTGAACTTTCTTAGAAATGTTTTGGAAAAACGTTTATCGTGAAACTAACCCATAATCCAAGAAATTAGATTTGGGCGCATACTACGGTTAATGTACCTATACACCTGGTACGCTCATCACACACATTTAAACTGTTAGTCAACTACGGATTTGAAACTACAAAAAAGAGTCCAACAAAAATATTTGGAGTCTTATGGTTCGAACCACTGATTCAACTGTCAGTTTCGGTTATTTACGGTTCCAATTTTTTTTGAACCAGAATTCTTGAATTAGAATTGAACATTCCTTCAACAGTTATAGTTATGGTTCATTACAGTTTTAGTTGTTGACGGTTCGAACCTTAAAATGTCAGAACTACCTAAACATAAGCAAAAACATGTATTCACTTGAATTTTTAGCAAATAAATGATGGCACCCTAAATCTAACTATCTTGTTAAAACACTCTAAAGGTATCCTCAATTAACCAATAACATGCTTAAACATTACATAAGGGTTAAATTGAAATAATTGATTAAGTGTATAGAATCTTTAGTAAAATTTAAACCAAAAATATTAGTTTTCCTATTAATCACGCAACATAATTTTCTTTCCGATGTACATTTTTCCACTTGCCAAACAGCCACCCCACCTTCTTTGTCCCCACCCCGATTACCTTTAACTCTTTCACTCGTCCCACTCATTTTCCTTCCCACCGCTGCTATCAACCCGTTCACCACTACCACCTTAACTCTCTCTATGCTTTCTTTCTCTCTAGTTGTAACCATAACCACCACAAACAACAAATATAGATGTTTATCCCAGGTCACTCAACAAAAATATAAACTCACTCATCTCTATATCCCTCTCTATTCCTTAATTTGCATTATAAAAAATTGAAGGAAATCAATTTGTTAAAATTAATTAATATGTAAAAAGCACATACAAATGTCCTCTAATTGGTTGCCTAGAAAACAGAGTAATTTATTCTATCAAAACAAAAGAAGAAGAATCATATGGCTTTATTCATTTTTCATATTCTTGGTTTGACATTTAAATTTTCTCATAGTTTCCAGGAAACAAAATGTATTATTTCATGAGAAAATAAAAGATATCATCTTCAATCTCAGACGCCATGAAAAGCTCAAACAATATGTGTGTTAAATCATTGCAACGGCTTTATTCATATATTTGAAAGAAAAAAGTGGGTCTTGTTTACATTGGAAGGGAAGGTGAGTTACAATGAAAAAAGAAACGGTTGAAAGGAGCAGTAAAACAAGAGCAAAGAATTGGAGAGAGTTGTTAGTTTTGTAAAATGGAGAGTTTGGTGAAAGAGGTGGAGATGGAGAGGGCGATGGCTGTTTGCTAAGTGGGAAAATGTACCATGAAAAGAAAATTATGTTGTTTGGGTAGTAGGAAAATTAGTACTATTGTTTTAAATTTCATTAAAGGCTCTATGAACTTAATTAGTTCTTTCAATTTCATTCTTTCTCGTTGCACGAAGGTGTTATTGGTTAATAGATAACACGTTTAGAGTGTTTTAATAACAATGTTGAATTTAGGGTGCTATCGTAAATTTGATAAAAGTTCAGGGTGATATATGTGTGGTTTTGCCCCTACACATATTTCTCTTACATTTCAGTCGTCGATCATAAGCTAAACAAACAGCCGCTCCTCCTGTCTCTATACAATCATCTCTCTCGACCTCGTCGTCTCTGCCACCCACAACGCACCGCCGCCGCCTCCGCCTCCGCCTCCATCACCACCGCCGCCAGCACCACCACCGGCTCAATACCGTTTCGAGTAGCAGGACCAGAATCCTTAGCTAAACCGCCGCTCCTCTCTCAATCCCTTCTCTCTCTATCGTGAACAGACTCAGCTTAGCCGTCTCTGCTACCCACCACCGACCGCCACGACCAGCTCATCCTTCTAAACCATTTCGAGCAGCAGATTTCACTGACTAGAGAGAGCAGCTCTTCGATCAGCACGACTAGAAGCCAGCTCTTCAAGATCAAGTAAGCCAGCCCCTTCTACATTAGCAGGACCCGGATTTCATATGGATAAGATTATCTAATTTTTGATTATGTATGTTTGCTTAGTTTCCATAATTAAAAATTTGTTTTGATTAATTGATTGTGATTGCAAATTTTTGTAATATGTTTATAGGGTTCTTCTTCATGGTTTGTGTGAATGGAAAATTATTCAGTTCTGTTTGTGGTGGGGTTGGGTATTTCTGGTGTTCTTTCAGTTTGAATGAACTGAGTTTCTTTTCTGTGGAATTCTGTTTAGTTGTTCTCTAATTGGGAATGATGGCTGCTAAATATTTGAGATGATATTGTTTATCCCTATGGATCTATTAGTGCCGTAATTTATTCTAGGAAGATGCTACAGCTTTTCTTTATATTGTTGAATCCCATGCTTACTGATGCTAATTTGCGTCGCTCTTAAATAGATTGAGTCTTGTGTGGGTACATATATGCTGAGGGTTTTGTTTAAAATAGATCAAGTCTTAACAGTTTTGTCAATTTCTTTGTTCTTCAATTAAATGATAATGTAAACTAACTATAATATGATTTTTAGGGTGTTAACCTATATTTGTTTTATGGTTTAGAACCATTACTTCGTTTATAATTCCTAATTATCTTTACCCAGAATACAAGTTTTCTTTTGAGGAATGCATGTGGCTTTGGGCAGCCAATATTTGTTATCAGCATTAGATCCTACAATTTATTTAATCCCTGAAGTATATTAGTTCTGAGTTGCATTGGATTGCACTTGACTTTTTTTTCATTAGAGTTTCTTGGTAGTTGTGTGTTGTTAATGTTTAGGGTTGATAGTTGTTACTGGTTCCATGGAAGTAGAGGATGTGTGTGTTTCCGGTGCCAATGAGAATGCTATGGGTAATACAGTTAGTGAAAGTGAGAATGAACAAGTTGGAGATAAGAAATTACTCTCCCTGATGGTTCAAAGAAGGTGCAATGTATCCATTGCTGACAAAATTTTAACCCAATGATAGAAATATTTACAATAGGTGTTTAATGTTTTAATATGTTTTAGATTATTTATGAATTTATAGATGATTAATTTTGGTAGTTTGAATTATTATAGATTATTGTGTTATAAATTTTAATTTCTTTTTTTTAAATTTTATCATGGCACTAGAATACACTCGCCACGTTGAAAAAGAAATAAGGTCTTATTTAACAATTCGAAACGATTTCGTCACACTGAAAACTCCAACTCAGACGCGAACACAGAGATGCCGCTTTCTGTAAGCTCTGCTCTTTAATCTGTAGTATTAATCAAACAAAATATTTATTATTATTTATTCTATTGTCTCGAAATCATATTTATTCTCTTTGTTTATTTTAATGAGCAGATCATATAAAAGCTGAAATTTGAATGATGTCGAGACCGTGGGTGCTGGTTTTTCTGCTATTATTAATTGTATTTACATCTCAGTTTGAATGGAAGGAACAATTTGGGAATGAGATTGAAGCGAGTCCTGCTACTTCTAGGAAAGAGCAGTTGAATTCCAAACGTGAAGAATCTGTCAAAGAAAAGGTTAGCACATTTTCTATATTTTTGCTTAAATTGGAACTTATTTTTGCAAATTTAAGTGATAGATCAACTAATTCCTTACCGGGTTTTGTTTATAATTCAATTTTTAGGCACTTCCTCATCACCCATATTTAGAAAGGTAGATGTAATTGTAGGTGCTGTGAATAATTGATTTAGCACTTGATATCTGCTTGACATGAAATTAAAAGAAAAATCTTGTTCTAGTTGTTTTTTTTCTTTATTGTGGAGAATATAATTTATTGGGAAAAGAGAAATTGAAGAAAACATAAAACCGTGGTGCTCCTAAAGTTAAACAATGATACTAAGGAATAATTCTTCGAGGTTGCTGCATGCAGTTTGCAACCTAATTTTGCGATTCTCCCATCTATTGCAATTGTGCCTGGTTTTTGCAATTGTGATTTGCTGAGTGAGAACTGAGTTAACTCTTGGTCAGCTTTTAAAATAGAGGGGAATCTAGATTGCGTGCTTGAAATTTTGCTTTAAAATTTCATATCTTTTGCAATTTGATTTAGGTGAGGGTATTTTTGGGTCTTCTTTATGCTGAATGCACTTTCCCCATTTTTTCTCAAAATTGCGGTTGCACAAAATTTCATGGTCGCACTTAATAGTCTCCCCCTTATTTTGAGGCCTTTCATACTATTGCAGTCTGAACTTTTCGTTCAGAACAGTTGTACTAAAACCTATACTTTATACAATTTTGCATCAAAAATAATAATTAAGTCACTCAAAATTTTGAAATTTGGGCCCATCAACAAATTCAAATCTTATTGGGATCCAAAACTTCTTCAAACCATATGAGTTAATTTGAAGACATCATGAGTTTGTCTAGTCATCAATTTTAAAAATCATAAGCCTCATAAGATCTGATTTGACAATGGGGTGAAATTTGATTTTCGTTATGGGAATTAGGTTACTGTTTGTATCTATATATTCAGAAAATAGGCGTAAATACTTTGACTCCTATTTCGCAAGAAACCCATTGTAGACATGCAGAAAAAGAAACCTATTGTTTTGCCTAGGCGAAAGGAAGAATAATTGAAAACTTCAACTGAAATATCTCTTTCAATTGATTTTGACATCAAATTAACTTACCATCCGATTGTCTTTGTTAAAATGACTTAGAAATTGCTGACTTTCTTTATTTATATACTACCTCTCTACCTTTAAAATTGAGAAAATTATTGTTTGAGCCCCAATTTCTCTCATAAATTCCTTCCAAAATTGCTCCTAAAAAGGATGAGAGAGAGGTGAAAATTGTCCAAACATGTTCTGCCTTTTCTCTAACGTGAAAGCCTGCACACCCACTCCCTTTGACATGGTGCGTGGTTTGGTGTGGCAGGAAGTATTGCAAGAAGTGGGCTTCATTTTTGGTTGCAAAATGAAATTAAGGCGGGATCTTGTTTTTCTCCCTTTTGTTTAAATCAAGGCAAGATTCATATTATTCTTCTTCATTCAAAGGTTCTCTCCCAACACATTCTACTAAGCTATAGCTTTTAACAATCAATCTAGCCTTATTTCTAATATTGCATCATTTTCATCAAGTTTACTATTGTGCAAACATTTGGTATGAATAATAAATTTTATTATTAGATGGCCTATGCACTGATTCCCAAATGTTATTTTTTACTTTTAAATTAGTTGAATTCCTCTTGGATAGCAATTACTAAACTTTGATCATTAAGTATCTCATTTATAGATTTCTAACTCAAATTGAGGAGGAAGTTAATAAGGTTATCTAAATGAGGGAATTCAAACTCTTTTACATGTGAAATTTTCGATTTTCTATTGTTCCACATTTCATAAGTTTTTTTTCTTTTTTTTTCAGTATAATATTGGTCTTTTAAGTACTATATTTAAAATAAAATAAGAAGTGTTTGCGACGACAACCTAAAAATTGAAAGGTTATAATAATTGAGTCTGGTCTTTGTCATTTTAGCAAGAGTGTCTATTTTCTCTAAACAACAAATTTTGTTGAGGGGTTCTAAGAGAAAAAAATTGTGTGAAATGTCATGATTTTGCCAAAATGTCTAAACATTTCATGTCAAATTTTCAAGTTCTAAAATACAATATTATTTATATCTCAATCTTTTTAGTTGAACTTTGACAATATGAAGTATATCATCCTTATAAGTTAAGACTAAGCAATTAAATTTAGAATATTTATCAATAATGATAAATGCTTAATATCTAGCTCCCAAACCGGGGTAGTTACTCTAGTTAGTCCATGCAAAACATGAATGAGTTCTAAGCACCTCAATGTGTTTAGAACATTTTTCATTTAAATGAGGATTTCTATTGCTTACCTATCTGGCAAGCTTCACACAACTTGTACTTTTTGAAATAGTCCATGCATATTCAAGTCTTTTATGCCAAATCCAGGAATCTTTGTTGAAACACTTAAAGCGAACATTTATTTCAATATGTGTTGATAACTCTTTGTCCTACAAATACACAATTGAGTTGTCTTTTAATTTTGTGACAGTACAATCTAAGGAATGGTTCTTTGTTAGTGGCTTCCACTCGCATTTCTATAGATTTCCTAGATTGTTATCTAGATGGTTCCCCAAACTTATTTTTCAATGAGCATGGTCACTTCTCTCAATGAGGGGTTTTTTATAACTAAATCCTTCATTAGTTGCTATTTTGGATCAACTCTTACAATTAAAGACTAAGACAAAGTAAGAAGAAAATGCTTAAAAGCTTGGATGATGAGGAACAATTTTTTAGACTGTTCTTCCGAGTTCTTGCCAATATCTAGTTTCTTCAATCTGCTCTTTTATTGAGTTCCATTGTCTTGAACAACACTTACAAGGAGATCTCTGACTTTCTAAACTACTTATAAAAGAGAATGATGGAGGGAACATTTTCTTCCAAAAATTTCGTCCTCAAAATTTTAAATTTACTATCTTATAAAGCAATGAATGAGTTGGACATTTTTCTTTCCAAACATATCCTCCTCAAATTTTTATTCCAAAATACCCTACTCAAATGTTTAAATTTACTAGAAATAATTTTAAAATTATAAAATATTGAAAATAATAATTTGAGAAACATTAGATTGAGTGAATAATAATTTTATTAGAATAGTTAATTGTTATACTTAAATTCAATTAATATTTAATAAGGGATTTTTATTAAACAAAAATACTATATATTTTTTATTAGTTTTTTTATAAGGATACAGGATTTTTCTGGGGAGAAATAACAGGAATAATAATAAATATTTTTATTACTATTACTGCAAAGGGCAACAAAATTACTTAGAAAAGATAAAATGCGATTTAATTTAATATGTTGAGATAATTGAAAAACTAGTAACAAAGAAACTACAATAATTAGATATAAAATAAATTATAAAAAGTTCATAATTATTTAAAATATTTTGTCGGTATAGTTTACTTTTAAATATCTTATACGAGTACCAATAAGAATATTTAATAATTTTAAAATAATTATATATGTTTATTAGTTTTATATAAATTTTTAGAATGTGCTATAAATTTTCATGTAAGTTAAAATATTTTCATAAATATAATGTTAACTTTCAAATATCTTATTCATACTAGAGTTGTATGTAATTAATCAAAGAACGATTAAAATAAGTGCATCCAATAAACACAATATACATAAAATTAGAAATTATAATAATATAAAATTTAATAAAAAATAAAATTAAAAATGATAATTATTAAAAAAGGTTATCTACTGATAAAAAAACTAGTATGCCAAAAGTTTCTATAAGAGTTTTAACAAATAGCTCTTACACTTTACAATGGAGTGCATAAAGCTGGCACTAACATAATAATTTTAAAAATGAATTTAAGGAATAAAGTAATGAAAGAATTAAAGAATGAGAGAGGCTTATGTAGTTCAAAAAAGTTTAATGAGACGTAAATGAGAGATATTTATAGTTCCCCAAGCCATTCTAGCCACTAATTTGCTCATGTAGCAAGAAAGATTGCATAGGATTTAACAAAAACAAAATCTGAGTTTTGCTGTCACACTTGAATTTCACTCTAAAATGCCTTGAAGTATTTTGTTTTGCAGTTCTTTTTTATAGGTGGCAATGTAAAAATATTTAAAAATAACTGAAAATGAATAAAGAGAATAGAAATAGAATAAGATAATATACTATAGAACTAATGGTGAACCATTACATTGCATAAGAGAGTTAAGGAGACTCGTCCTCTTTTTATACTCTGTATGACTTAATTAATTCATAACTTCTGAAATTAAGTCCCTATAACTGTTTAATCAATATATTATAACAAATTATAGTTCTTAAGCTTATTGAGGTACCAAGTTTCTTTTGGTAGTCTGATATAATCTTTTTCATCATGGGTTTCTTGGTTTTACAATCTTTCCATCTTGGGTTTTTTCTGCAGATCATCCTCTCTCAAGAGAAGAATATTCAGAAGCTTAACGAGCAAGTTCAGAGTCTTCGAGAACAGTTGTTACAGTGTAGAAGTGGAAACTATATTGCGAATGGCACAACCCTTCCTTCAACTGAACGTTCAAATGAGCTTGAGCATCATCCAATCTTGGAGGACTAGATATGCATTAAGTACATTTAACACCAATATTTGGTATGTCATATCTTGTCACCAGAACTAGCTATGAGATTAGTGATGTTATTTCTGTTAAGTGGACAAGATCTTTTAAAACAGGTAAGTAGGCTTGTGCTGTGCTGTTCGAAGTAGAAAGTTGAAGGACCATTCCCACTTTGAACGAAATCTTTAGTTGGTTTTTGGAAATAAAAGATGATAACGTTTTAGAATTGTAAGTAAGGGTTACTCGAGTTAACTTAGGTGTATTGTATATGTATGTTTTTCATTGTAAAAGTATCAATTTCGAAATTTAGTTGCATTGGAGGCATGTATTATGTTTTTCTAAATCTCAGTGAATAGATTTTTCAAGTTTGCAGTAAATTTGGTTCCTCAGAAACCAGCTCCCAAATCTTCTTTTCTTGAAATAACATATAGCTTCTTTTGGTCTGAATTATTTAGTTCGCCCAAAAATACTTGTGCCGAATAGGTATAGGTAGGGGTGAGTAGAACTCAGTTAATATCAAAAAGCGAACCAAAAACTGAAAATTTTTTGACATTATTTTCGGTTAGTAGGTTTTCAGTTCGGTATTTGGTTAACAACTAAGAAAATTAGAGCATCCCATTCTATTTGTTTTTGTTTCTCTCTCTCACTTCCACAACGCCTCTCCATTTTATTGTGCCTTCTCCACCTGATTCTATCCCTGTCACTCCTCTCTGCTGCCGTAGCAGCGGATATTGTTGTTTCTGCCTCTGCGAATTGGGCCGGTTTTAACAGGAGCTCTGCCGACATCTAAAGGTCTGCCGGGAAATTCAGTGTACTGACTTCGTGACACCAGGCCCTGTGCATGCATTGCTACTTGGTTAACGGTGTTTTTTTTTTTTATTTTTTTTATTTTTTTATTTTTTTATTTTTTCAACTTTCAGTTTTAGTTGAGAAGTTTTTATGGGATTATACAGATGTGGCATTTGGATTGTTTCTTATTTTTCAATTTTGGGGGTTTTTTTTTTTTTGGTTACTGATTGTTACAATTCCTAAAAACTTTTAGTTGAAATAAAATTCCTTCAATAAGTCATCTGATAATTATTTGTAGTTTTTGGTTAGCTCCGTGTTTTGCTTCCAATATTTGGTTTTCAAGATTTTGGCTTTGCTATCAAGATTCGTAGTAGGATTGTAGTGGTAGTTTATGGCATCTCGTTGGGTTGTCCTACGGAATGGAATATTCCGCGTGCTTGACCAGAAGGGTAATGAAATTTGAATGGTGGAAATATTAAGGGATAAAATTTGAATCGTGAACATAATAAGTGTTTATGCATAAGCCGAATGCGAATTATTAATGGAAAGTTAGTAATATGCATAACAAATATGTAAAATATGAAATTGAAGTCTGAGCGCAAGATTGAAAAAAGTGAAAAAAGTGACCTAAATTTGTATATCCGAAATTATTTTTTATTAAATTAATCCAATATTATATTAACTCGTTTTAAAATGCATAAAAAATAATAATTCGCATAATCATTATGTGAATTTATTTTATGTCAAGATAATCAAAGATAAAATTCTTCTACCCTCAAACAATTTTTCTTTCCTCATTAGAATTTTACTATTTAGATTTCATTACAATTTTGTGAAAATGGCATACACCACTCATATTTTTGTTGAATCTATTCTAGAACAGTGCATTATAAATAGTGGATGGCGTAATTGGTCCGAACAATATAATCGCCGACGCAATAATTTTTGTCGATGTTCAGTTATCCTTTGATCAGTTTATTGATCGGATATGCAGAGTTTGTCGAGTGGGTAGGAATGGGGTACGACTACGTTTTGTTTTGGTGTGGATAAAATACGGTGGCATGAGATGATATATCATTATTTGGGACGATGAGACTGTTTCTTTCATATACGCATATGCCTTAAACTGACTAGAATTATACGTAACAGCGGAACAAATTTCCGATGTGTATCATGTTACTACGAGTGAATCGTATGTCGAAGGGGAAACAAGTGGCGTCGCACATGAGACTATCGACGCTAGATATACAGAAAAGTAAATGAGGAATTCAAAAATGAGGCAGTCTATGGTTCTAATGCATATAGTGGTTCTAGTAGTGATGAAGAGTACGTGCCTTAGGATGACGATATAGACGATAGTGAAACTGATGTAATCAACATTGGGACATTTTGTTTACAGTGACATAGGTGGAGACGACTTGAAGGAGGAGGATCTTGAGGCTCCTAAAATATGTGACGGAAATACAGAGAATATTGATATTGACATCTATTTCAAGAGCAAGCAAGTTGTGATGCATGTCGTGGCTGACTCGTCCGCAAAAAGAGATGTGACATTCTGTACCATTGAGATAGAAAGAAAACGTAGGTAGTGGCATGTGAAACCTATGGGCCTAAATATCCCTAGGAAAATGAGCGGGGCAACTAGTAGCTAAAGTATACAAGCGTCCGAATAGACATATTCTGAGAAGTGGAAAATGGTCAAATGGATGAAGGAGCATAACTGTGCCAGCGCAAACATCGGGAATGAGGGCAGAAATGTGACCTCAAAGGATATCACCGAGCTGATTACCTCTAAGATAATGAAAGAACTGGGATACAAGGTGAAACACATTCAGACAGATGTCCATGATCGACTCCAATTCATCGTCGGTTACAAGAAAGCATGACACTAAAGGAGGAAAGCCATTGAAGCAATATAGAGTGTATGGGAAACTAATTTCAGGGAACTATCTAGATATTTGGCCATAGTGCAAGCAGCAAACATAGGGTACTGAAACTAGTCCTAGACGCATTTTCAAATATGTGTTTTGGACATCTGACCCTTTTGTGCAAGCATACCAAGCGTGCCGTCCAGTCGTGTGCATCAATGCAACCCACTTTCGCTGGTCGTTTAAGGGAAAACTGATCAGAATAGTGGTGAAAACCTTTAACAATAATATTTTCCCAATAGCATTTGCGGTCATGGATGATGAGACAATGCACAGTTGGAAATGGTTTCTGAAATCATACATTTTTGGCAATCGGTGGACCTGCAATATCTCTTATAGTTACTAGGTATCATTTCCACAGTGGAGAAGATATTGCAGAAATTTCTAGGAATGAGAGTCTAATGGTTTTTCCTAAAACACATAAGGGCCAACATCTCGACGCACAAGTGAAAGGCTTTGAAGGAACTGTGTCAAAATCTTGGTAAGGAGTTGTAAGAAAGCAATTGTAAAGCTGCATGAAAGAGGTTGAAACAGAAAAGAGAAGGAGCCTACTAGTATTTGCAAAACATCGACTCTAAAAAATGGACTCTCTTCATTGACGCCTGCTATAAATGGTGTTTGTCAACCACTAACATTTCAGAGAGCTTCAAAAACGTTCTAAAAGGTACTCATCAATTACCAATCAAAGCTTTGGTTGAATTATCATTGGAGAAGACGGTTGCTATATTTTAACAGGACTTACCTTTGATATAAAAATGTCAGATGATATCTAGTTTAAACATAAGTCATGGCCAGTGTCATACTTATATTGTCCAAACTTATGATTACTCGATTCTTCAAGTAAACTGAAAAAACAAACAAGATTGATCACACTATCAATTTATTTAAGCACGACTATGTATTTCACAGTCTTACTCATTGAGGGGCCCAGAAGATATCTCTCTTAAAGAGAGGGACAAATTCTTTCTTGATTACTTAATATCCTCTACATGATTTCTATTATGTTTGATCATAGCCTTTATGATTATCTAGTTACGGATAATGTTTGATTATGTCAAAATATAATAGTCCTTATGTAGAAAACTATAACAATCTCAAGTTAAAGGATTCATTCATAACTATGATGAAATTCACTTATGACACTAACATATATAGTGATCTCAAGATGGGTCTATCTAATACTCTATTCTCTAAAGAGTATCCATGAAATTATTTTGTATCGCCATACACTTAATCGTTTTATGATTATCGAATTAATATTCATGCTAGTTAT
>CANUEY010230323.1:0-25639 GCA_948099555.1 Croton setiger
ATGTGTTAAGCATATAGGATATAAAAATGGTGCATTTAAATATAAGGGGTAATTACTATTGGGTCCTTGAGGTTTGGCCTAATAGACTCGAAGGTCTCTCTATTTTCAAAATTGTATCAATTAGTCCTTAACTTTTTAATAATAGACTCTCAGGTCCTTTCGTCAATTTTTTCCGTTAGTCAACAAAAAAGTCAATGTTCTTTTTCAAAATGACAAAAATACCCTTTGATTTATTTGAATCGAACCATGATTTATTTGAATCGAACCGGACTAATTAAACCCAATTTTAAATCAAATCAATGTAAAAATTAAAAGTGCTCATGATAGGGTTCAAACCAAAGACGTTTAATTTCTTAGGCAAGCATAATAACCAACTACACCAAGACAATTTTAATATTTAAAACTGACATGATAAGATTTTATTGTGTAAAGCACAACCATTCACATTTTATGACTATAGCAATTATCTACATATTCATTTTTTTATCATCCTAGACAAGTCTGAAAGTTAGACCCTAAAGTTTAACTTTTCCGAAAAATTAAAAAGAGTTTACAGAAAATTTAGTGTTTATTTGGAGAAATTAACAAAAATTAGAAAACTCATACTTTTTATTTGGAGAAATTAACAAAAATTAAAAAACTCATATTTCTAATTCAATGAAATGAAATATATATTGTGGGATCCGATCATACAATTTCCAAAATAGAGGGATCCTAGAGTACATTAGGCCAAACCTCAAGGACCCAAGATGATACAATTTCCAAAATAGAGGGACCCCAGAGTACATTAAACCAAACCTTAGGGACCCAAAAATAATTACCCCTAAAAAATATAGTTTTCTAATTTTTGTTAATTTGTCCAAATAAAAAATATGAGTTTTTTCTAATTTTTGTTAATTTCTCCAAATAAACATTAAATTTTCTGTAAACTCTTTTAATTTTTCGAAAAAGTTAAACTTTAGGGTCTAACTTTCAAACTTGTCTAGGATGATAAAAAAATAAATATGTAATTATTTAATAAAATTTTAATTGAAAGAGTAGATAATTGCTATAGTCATAAAATGTGAATGGTTGTGCCTTACACAATAAAATCTTATCATGTCAGTTTTAAACACTAAAAGTGTCTTGGTGTGGTTGGTTATTATGCATGCCTAAAAAGTTGAAGGTCCTTGGTTTAAACCTTATTATGAGCATTTTTAATTTTTACATTGATTTGATTTAAAATTGGGTTTAATTAGTCCGGTTCGATTCAAATAAATCATGGTTCGATTTAAATAAACCAAAGGGTATTTTTGTCATTTTGAAAAAAAAACGTTGACTTTTTTGTTGACTAACGGAAAAAGTTGACGGAAGGACTTGAGAGTCTATTATTAAAAAGTTAGGGACTAATTGATACAATTTTGAAAATAGAGGGACCTCCGAGTCTATGAGGCCAAATCTCAGGGACCCAATAGTAATTACCCCTTTTGGATTTCTAGGTTTCAATACTTGTTTTATATGTTGTTCATAATCCATTCTTGCTTTCATTCTTTTTTCCCCTTTGTTTTTGTAGTCCTTGGTTTGTATTTGTGGTGATGTTCCTGTTGAATTTTCAACTCTTCTTGATGATGCTTTTCGTTATAAATTGCTTCTATTTTTGAATTCCAACTTAATAAACTCTGTCATCAATTTGCCTTATGGACTTTGATTACTGTTTAGGTCACTTTATTGCTTTAGGTTGTATGAATTGTTTCTTGTTGCTGTTGATTTTGCCATTGATGTCCTATTGGTTCTGTTTCTTTGGCTGCTGCTTACCAAGCTAGAAACAATAATTGTGGCAATGATCTGGCTAAAGAATCAACCTTGACTTAGTTTATTAGAATCTTAAATTGTGCTTATAATTTCATTAATTTGGGGATTAAATACCTCTTGCTTATTGTTTCTGGACTGTTTCAGTGTTGCCTTAACCTTAGAAACTATCCTGTATTTGCATGTATTTAGGACTGTTTAAGAATGCCAGGGATCATTTAGGATTCTTTAGAGTTCCTGGATATTGTTTTATGAAAATTACGCATATTATTAGTAATCTCACTTATATTAGGGAATTTTTTGAAATTTTGACATGTTTTGGGACCTATTCTGTAATTTTAATATATGTGGGGAGTATTTCAGCAGTTTAAGCATGTTTGGGGCATTGTTTGATATTTTGCCATGATTAGGATCAAACCTGAAATTTCACATGCTTAGGAGATTATTGTGTAGTTTCTATTGGCTAAATAGACTGTTTTACTAATTCTTGCCTATTTAGGAGTTTTATGGTAATTTTATATAACTATGAGGACTTTTATGTAATTTGCCATCATTTAGGGTACTTTTTAGTAATTTTGCTTACTTGCTTAAAATGTTTACTTAATGCATTTTGGGGTGTTTTTTTCTCGGGGTTTAAATAATTTATTTGGGGATTAAAAAAGGGTAGAATGTAATTATTTAAGACTTTTTGTAATTATTTTCTCGTAATCGGAGAAAGAATAATTAGGTTAGAAATGAATGATTTATATTTCCGCAATTAATTGTTTTCTGTTTGAATTTGTTTTCACAAATGATCTAAAATCGCCAATTAGGAACATCGCTAATTAATCACGCCACAGTTTTTTCAATAAAAACTTGAATTTTGAAAATTAAATAAACCTAAGAGGCCGGTTTTTACCGGGCGATGATTTAAGTGAAACTTAAATCGTCGTACCTTACCCCCTTACCCAGAATTTCTAATTTTGACTAAGTGCCTTTTGAAAATTAAAAAGACGGAGTCAATTTTGGAAAATTAAAATTAGTTTCCGAAATCGGATGGCAACTCTAAAATAATTTTTAAGACCGATTGGTTTGGCAACACGAAAAAAAAATGTTGACACCGCTTTTAGCGTAAAACCAAATCAAAACATCAGCACTCGTACTCCCTTATTATACACCAAATACTCCATATGTCCTTTAATTTGTAGTTAGGACACCTTTTTCCTCTTTTGATCCTCAAACATAGGCCATCATAGCCCAGTACGAGAGTCATATTGCCCAATTGATAGCTCAAATGAATTAGTTGATTGCCACATCCACCCACCTAAACCTTAACCTTCCTCTAGAGCAAGAAGGTGAAGCTGATTCCACTTACACTCTATTTGTTACATCATTAACTCCAGCTTACTCAGTTTTGACATCGACTCATTTGATGAGAAGTTACATTCCTTCATATGCCAAAAAGGTGTTTTTCTAATGGTCAATATTGTTCGACCTTAGCATTTCGAGAGGTGAATCATTTTGTGTAAGGCGGTAAAGGCTATGAGGTAGTCACCCAAAAACTCAAGAGATGAAAAATTTAAAGAGACAGAAGGAGCAGTAGGAAGGAAAACCCCCTAAACCTTAAAAGAAAAAAGCCAATAAGGAAGCAGGTTCATCCTCAGATTCCTCTAACTCAACTTATAATTCGGACTTGGGTAGAGAGGAAATGCCAAAAAGCAAGAAGGAAATGGAGAAGTTCATTTCCCAAAAAGCGGTGCAACTATTAAGCAAAGAAAACAAGGAATTCTAGAATTTTAAGTCCTTATTACACCTTAAAATAACAACAATAGTCATCCCGAAGCACATTAACCTTTACAAACTGAGCAAATCTTATGATGGGACAACTAATCCCAGAGAAAACAACTTTAACTATATCTCCTTAATGGAGGGATATAATACTGATAATACTTTGCTATGAAAGTGTTGTGGACAGACTCTAGTTGACTTATCTCAAAAATAGTATCGATGACTTCCTGAGGGAAGTATTAAAAAGTTCCAAATAGTTAGCTCGGTTGTTTCAGAAGAATTATGAGATGTCATTTAGACATGGGTACATCACCATTGATTTAAATGATATTATCAGAGAGAGTGACTCAAGGTGTATGTGGATTGATTTCATAAAATGGTCATTCAGATCGAAACTCTTAATGTGGGGATTGGTCTTTAAGCGATGATTGAAAATTATTGGGGTGCTCTCCTTTCTAAAAAAGTTGGCTAGGAAAGAGCCAAAGACATTATTGTACTTGATAAATCAAGCACATGATTATGTAGGCAGAGCCAAAATCTCAAGCACAAAGAGGTTATCATGGAGAATATAGTGGCTTTCAAGGCCGGCCAGCTAAGAAAGGAAAAGTAGAAATAAAAGAGAGAAAGAAAAGAAAAGAAAAAGATAAAGAATTGTCCAAGGACAAATCATTCAAGTATTTTCGTTGAGGATCTTCCTACCATGCTTTAAAAGAAGACAACCTTACTCCATTCAATGCTCCTTCCAAAACAGGTGTTGAATAATTAAGACTAGAGCAGTATTGATTATCTGAAAAAAAGAGATACCTCTTGGGAAGCCAAAGAGAAGAACAACCCATATTGCGAGTTTCATTGAGGGTACAATAACCACATCGAAGACTGCTACCATTTGAAGAAGAAAATTGAGCGGCTGATTTGGGAAGGGTTCCTAGATCACTTTATTCAGAGAAAAAACCCACCTAGAGAAGCCACTAGTAAAAGAAGAATAGATACTTAGAGAAATCAAGGCATATAAGAAACTTGATTGAACTGATGATGGGGAAGAACGTTATCATCGGGACAATTTTGATGCCTTAGGGTCAGGAGGGAACCAATGAGTGTTATTATGATTATCTGTGGAGGAAATGATACAGTTAAGGCATCTCAAAAAGGCAAGAGACCGGTTGAAGAAGTCTATTTAGTAAGGATGCTTCAGCAATTGCAAAAACTTCCCCTGATGTTCTCTGTAGAAGATGGGAAGTTTGTCTATTACCCGCACTCGGATGCCCCTTATGATAGAAGCAATGATTGAAGAATATAGCATCAAAAGATTGTTGGTTGATGAATGGAGTGTAGTAAACTTTTTTTCTCTAAAAGTGTATAATTTCTTAAAGCCTTAAAGGGAAAAACTTTAGGCCATGAAGAACGTGTTGGTCGAAATCGGAAGAAGACCATTTGAAACAGAAAGGGAATTAGAGCTAGAAGTCAAATTATAGGAGAGGGAAAAAATAGTGATGGTCAGTATAATCTTTGTGGTAGCAAATTATCGTCTTCCATATAATGGCATTCTCGAAAGACCTCTCATCTACTAGCTATTCACGACAACATCAATCAAGTACTTATGCATGAAATTTCCTACTAAGGATGGGGTCATTAATGTTAGGGGTAGCTAAAATGCAGCTCAAAAATCCAATATGCTAGTTCTTAAGGGATGTGAAGACTTGACTTTGCTCATTCAGTGCATCCTTAAGGAGCAACGGCTCAAACTCCCCACTAGCGTTCAAGAACTCTCACTTCTTCATAGTCAAGAAGTGCATGATCTTAGCAAGTATTCCTTTGTGTTTTCTTGTATTTAGATATTATAAGGTGATGTAATTACAAGTACATTTTCAACCTTTTAATCAATGATTATCTACTCTTCAGTTATAATGTGAATTTTTTATGAAAATACTCAAGGGTTCTACCACCTATTACGATGTTGAGTCACCGAATGAATGTACTAGTTAAAACATGATGTTGGGTCGCCAGATATTTAAATTTCTAGCTTGTGCCTTGAAAGACCTGGTCAACAAACTTCATGATTATGACCTCAGTGCGTGCAAAGCGATGCACCTCCTTGATGGCCTTTTACGATCCGTGTCGTTGAATGTTAAAATTACTGACTCGCAACTCGAACAACTTAGCTAGCAAACTCCATAATTTGTAGCATTGGTCCGTGTAAAGCGATTCACCACTCAGATGGCTCCCTATAACGCCAAGTTAACAAATGATAAAAATCTCAATCAGTGCCATGAAGGATCCAATCAACCAATCTATACTCTGGTTCACACAAATCAATGACACATCACACAACTGGCCTATTAGGGCCTCGAGTTATCGAATATAGAATTCCAATCGATTTTACAAAAAATATGCATTAACTTTTTAAAAGAAAAAATGTTAAAGCCTTTAGATCAACTTCTAAAAACACCAATCAAAGAACAATCAAATTGATTATATCCGAATAATTAATTGATTAGATCACAATTGAGGATATTGAACTTACAACATTAATATTGACTTTAGAATTAGTTTAGTGAGACAAAGGATCCCTGGGTCAGAAAGTTAAATTTCAAGAAAAATATTAAACCAACTAGTGCCAAGTTTTAAGACCCAATTGAGGGCAGTAAAAACCTCTAACCTTTAATCTTCTTTTAAGAATGGGTAGTTAACACTTTGATTAATGATAAGCAAATACATTTGGAAAAAAAAAAACAAAAAAATAGGAAAAATAATTAGTTGACTTAATAAAATCAGAGCCAGTCAGTTCGAAATAAGTAAGAATAAGTGGAGGTCACCGGAAAATTGCACCGGAACTATGCCATCATGGTACTAAAAACGTCTGAAAAATTGCGAGGATCACGGAAATGGCCTCGAAAAAGTCATCAGAGTCCCGGAAGGCCCCGAAAAGTCTCCGGAGCGAAAAATTCAATGAAAAGTAGCATCGGGCGCCCTGGGCCGCCCTCTGAGAGCACCCTTGACCACCTTCTAGGCACACCGGGCCACCTCCAATCGTTCCCAGTCCGTTTTTTCACTATAAATAGCCCCCAGAAGTCCTTTTCACTCACACATTGAGCTGTGTTGGCAGTCGCTCTCTTTTCCCCTCTCGCTCCTTGCGATTCTTTACTACTTTCTACATTTTCGCATTGCATTATTGTGTTTCTTATGCATTCATATTTAATTAAAAACTCTAAAAGTCCAAATCAAGCTGAAGCTTCGTAGTGGCCGTCGACTAGCACAGGTACGCACTAAACCCTAACTCTTTGCAATTCTTTTCAATTCAAGCATACATATCATTCTACATCATGCAATCACCTTTTGTCACCCAAGTGCCCCCTTAATTACTTTTTGGCACTCAAGTGCCCACTTAATCACTTTTTGGCACCCAAGTGCCTATTAAATCACACTTTTGGACTCAAGGTCTAACAAATCACACTTTTGGCACCCAAATGCAGCCAAATCACAGTTTTGGCCCCAAGGCCTTACAAATCACACTTTTAGCCCAAAAGCCTAACAAATCACTCTTTTGGCTCTAAGGCCTAACAAATAACACTTTTGGCCCCAATGCCTAACAAATCACACTCTTGGCACCCAAGTGCCGCTAAATCATACTTTTTGGCTCCAAGGCCTAAGAAATCATACCTTTTGGCCCTAAGACCTAAGAAATCATACTTTTTGGCCCTAAGGTCTAACAAATCACACTCTTTGGCCCCAAGACCTAATCAAATCATACTTTTGGGCTCAAGGCCTAACAAAATCATACTTTTTGGCCCCAAGGCCTAACAAATCATACTTTTTGGCCCAATGCCTAATCAAATCATATTTTTTGGCCCCAAGGCCTAACAAATTACACTCTTTGGCCCCAAGACCTAATCAAATCATAATTTTTGGCCTCAATGCCTAACAAAATCATACTTTTTGGCCCAAGGCCTAACAAATCATACTTTTTGGCCCAATGCCTAATCAAATCATACTTTTTGGCCCCAAGGCCCAAAAAATCATACTTTTTTGCCCCAAGGCCTAACATATCACACTTTTTGGCCCCAAGGCCTAACAAAACACACTTTTATCCCCAGTGCCTAATCAAATCACTCTTTTAGCACCTAAGTGCCAAAATTACACCTTTGACACCTAAGTGCCTAAATCACAATTTTGGTATAAAAGTACCTACTTTAATCAATACTTTTGATACACACACACACACACATACCCATACACACATATGCACATGCATTCCTTCTACATGCCTTTAAATAGGCTTTCTCGAACTACATCGATTTTGATATCTCATAAGAACGAGAATATGTTGGCATATTTGGGATCTAACCCCAAATAGCAGGTCTTCACCCCTTCCATCAAACTCTTTGTTTACATCCTGCATCACCTACGCAAAATTGGGTTAGTCGAATATGCATGACATAGTCTCTAAATCTTCCTCGAGTTCGCAAACCAATGTTTATAATTCATTAGGCTATTTAATTTAGAAATAGGTTAATTATCAAAAACAGACACTTAGGGTTCTTTTATAATTTTCCCTAATAAAAAATAAATTAAGTAGCGACTCTAGAAACAAACATTTCCTGAGTGAACACACCCGTATTTCCAGCTGCGGACCAGACTTGGGCCTCGAGGGGAGTTAAGGGTTCACAAAGTAAATAACTCATAAAGGAAATAAATTAAAGTAAAGAAATTTAGAAGAAATAATGGGAAAAAGTATTTTCAATTAATAATTGATGAAATGTTACAAGTACAAAATCACTACAACTATTACAAGAAAAAATCAAATGCAAAGCTAATTCTTTAGCCAAAAATGAGTAATGAACTCTATCTCTATACACATGCGAAGGTAAATTTCAGCGCTTCCTCTTCTCTTCGAGCTTTTCCTTCTTAGTCTTAAGTCTTTAGGCTTTAGCTAACAGAGACATCATCCTGGTAGTCTTTGCATAAAGATTAAGCTTATTTGTTGGCACCCAAAAAGCAGCAACTCCTCTTCTTAATCATTCTTTCTGAAGGGTAAGAGAAGGAAGAGTAGATCCTTCGAATAAGACTGATATAGTGCCAAAGGAACCGCCCAAGAGTGGATCTTTCAATAAGCATTGTAGTCTTAGATCCACGATTGGCTGTCTGAAGCAACTAGGTTATTTGGAAAATATACTTTATTGAATGCCCAAATGATGTCCTTATGGACTATACCAATATACTTCTTAATTTGTTATTACAAATCAAAAATTTTACTCTCCTCTACTTCAGCCCGATGACTTTCAACACTAGCAGTGGCTTCTTTTTCCTTCTTTGCCTCTTTTAACACCTTAAAAAGTTCTTCTCGGACCTTTTCATTCTCAATGACTAGATACTTATGCTCCTCCCACAATCTCTCTAAATTTTTTTTCTCCTCTCGCAGTTTGGCATTTTTCGCTTGAAGGGAGAGGTTTTCAGTAAGTGCCCTGGCAGCATCCTGCTTGAAGGAAGCTTGAACCTCTAACTTTTATGGGTATAGAGATCTACAAATAAATTACAATACAAAATAATCAGGTTGCTTAAAAAGAAAGATGAAAATAAAGAAAAGAAGAATTAAATTTACCTCTAGAGAATTTTGCCAAACTAGCCCGGCTGCAAAAGCCCCTTCTCAAATGGTAACCTCATGAGATTTCTTGTGTCTAGGAAACACGAAAGCTTGACCGAAATCCTGACTAAGCTTCTCACTTTGAACAAAATTCCTTTCAAACCCAAACTCTTTCACAACCTTAGTGGCCGCCTCCAATGTTACTGCGTTCACCTACCTCTTCTTGCTGGTTTTGCTTGGAGGCTTCTTTTTGGCCATTGATGCGATCAGCCAAGTAGTCAAGACCACAATAGTCATTATTGTAGGAATGCCTATCAGAATAGGATAAATTAGCCTCTCTGTTGAGAGAGCTAGAACATTTGGACCCTCCACCAAGGATGTTGTGGTAACAGTGAGTCCTTGCAAATCGCTTCACATTGGCAACAAAGAGGTAGTCGAAGTTGGAGCTTAGGTGAAGTAGACAATAGTTGTTTCCTTTTGAGCTTTCTCAACAAGTTTCTTGTTTAAAGACCTTTTTTTGGCCAAGAAAGCAGGTAGTGAAGATCGAGTAGAGATTTCACTCACCATGTATGCACGACCTGCAAAAGAAAGGAAATTTATGCAAACATAAATTAGTATAAGACTATAGAAGAAAATGAGAGAAATAACTATCTTTAAAATAAAAAGAATCATTTTTCTCCATGACTTCGTCATAAGAGACGGTCCTTCAACAGTTAGATCTTTAAGGCATTGAGCTGCCTCTTTCTTAGAATCATTAGCTTTACCTAGCATATGTGACAACCTAACCACAAATTTAAAGTGGCTCTAAAAAGGAATTCTTTGGGAGACTCAATTATAAAGTATTCTTGAATCCACTTTATAAAATTCTTTCCCTTTCTAGAACCTAAACTAAAAAGCTTGAAATTAGACTTCGTAGATGCAATTATGTAGCTCTATTTGTACCAGAAAAGCTTGAAAATTTTTAACAAAATATGACCATTAATTGGAATTGCTCTCTCATTGGCTACCTTATCACACTATTGAACATCTGGAAGAAGTTTGAAGCTAGTTGGCATGGAGCCAAGTTGGTCAAGTTCAGGACCTTTTGAAGGGCCAGGTGAAGAGGAAATTAAAGATCGAAGGTTAAGTGGAACTTGAAAATAATGGTCCAATTTGGTCTTTGATCGATCTTTATAATAACATCCTCCCTAAGTACTCTAACTCAATAAGGGGAATGGATTCCATAAGTTTTTGCAATCAGCTTGCAATACTTTTTCTCTGCCTCGACACTACCCGAAATAGGAGCATTAATAGATACCCGCTCTTCAAAAGGTACATCATCCTTGGGCTCTTCCCCGCTAGAATCCTTAACCTCATTCCTCGCCATGTTCCTCAGCTCCACTCGTTTCTCCTTCTCATGATGGACCTTTAAGACTCTGTTTGCTAGTCTAAGCTGTCTTCTCTATCCATTCAACTAATTGGTCGGACTCAATAGTAGAACTCTACCTCTCTTACGCGACTTCTAAAGCTTCATGAGCAGCCATCTCTTCACATTTCCTCCTAAGTAGCCCTTGTGATTTACCTACACCTTAATCATGGATAATCAAAGTTGGCTTAGGATGTTTGGGTAAAACCCTACCGCTCTAAACCTAGTTAAATTCCTAGAGCAACTAGATGGTTTTGCTCAAGTTGAGGAATTAGTTTCTCCAAGAAAACCTAATCCTAAGTTAGGGTTCCTTAATTCCAGTCTGGGTTTCTCAATTCTTTCAATTCGTCCAACTGATTTAGAGAGACTAGACACCATAAATTCTCTAAGGCTTATCTAACAACTTTGTTCATGTTTTGAAATTTTTAAGAGACAAGAATATTAAAAAGAAAAAGGAAAAGAGGAAGAAGATACTCATTTAATTCAAAGAGGGGTCTGGAAAATGAAAATAGGCAATGAACGTAATTTTTGTTCGTAAAATGGAAGGTGACAAGTGGACTAAGAATCCTTATTGAAGTTTTCTTGGGAAATTTGAAAGAAAAGGAAGAAACTTATGGGAAATAAAATATAAAACTTGCAGAAGTAAAACCTAAATAATAACAAGGTTAGTGTGAAATAGAATAAAGCAAAATTGAAGAGTTTACTAGATTCTTCTCTTATAAATGCCTCTCCTCGAAAGATGAAGGGAATGAAGGATGTGCATTTAATATTTTTGTTCCCCAGAGGTGATGCACCCTTTCGCTTTTCAAAAGCTTTCGAATTTTAAAAGACCGCTAAAAAATCCTTCTTTTGCGAAGCACCTTTTTGCAAAATAGAGCAGTTAGGTGATGCCACGTGTTAGCCACGTCAACCACCAAGGAGTCAAAGTACTCAAGCATAAAGAATAAATTAATTTCATGTACTCTTTTGATAGATAAAATACAATATCTTAAGTAGATTAGTGGGGGATATCTGTTGACCCTTAAAATGAAATAGGACCTCAAGATTCATTAGAATAGGCCTAAATGTATCATAAAATTAGCCCAAGCTAGCCCAAGCGACCTACACCACTGTAATTACTATAAATAGGGGGCTTCCCCCTCATTAATAACAGATATAACATTTATTGCTACAGTTAAATACTTTAAGATTCTCTATGATGACACCAATAATTCTGAAGAAATGATAAATTTAAGCCATCAAGACTTGGAGCCTTATCCGGGTGTATGCGAAAGAGAGAATTCTTGAATTCTTCACTTTGAAAAGGTTCCACAAGGTTAGTAGCATCCATATCTAACACAACTTTTTTTTTTTTTTTTTTGTATTTTAATAAGGCGAGAAAAATCAGCAATATTATTTTCACAAGGTAACTTCTAAAAATAGTCAACGACAAGAGCCCCCATACTATTATGATTAGTAACTCCCACACTATCATTATTTTTTAGCATTTTGATTTTATTCATATTTTTTTTCCATTTGATCTGGCTATGAAAGAACTTAGAATTTTTATTGTCAAACCAGTACTTAAAAAGTTTTGCTTGCTGTCGACGTCAGATTTCTCCAATATGGAGTATTTGTTTCCAATTCTTCTTTTAAATAACGAGCTTTAATGCTAGCAGTTGAGTTCCCATTCCTTTCTAATTGTTTATAATTCTTATTACGCCGCTACCTTTTCTCTTTATTCCGATTAAAAACCCACTTTCGCACGTCTTTGAGAAGTTTATTATGTCTTTCATCAAAGCCCATATAACTAGCTGAACTCCAACTGTTCGTCAGCACCCGTTTTAATTCTTCATCCTGCAACCAAGAATTATCAACTTGGAAGGAACATGACTGATATTTAATATGCTCAATACGACTAACATCAACAGTAACCGCTATGTGATAAAAAACATGTGCAATTTTGGAACTAGAAATTGCATTAGGAAACATTACTGACCAATCCGAATTAGCCATGTTGCAGTCCAACTTCTCCTTAGCTCTCCCTTCGTTTTGATTTGTTCCTTCCTAAGTAAATAATAGTCCATTTGGCAATCAACTAAACCAGAATCGCTTAGTGCATCCCTAAAACAATTAAGAAGAAAGTTCAATTTAGTGGGACCACCAAGTTTTTAAGTATCAGAAGCTATGTCATTGAAATCCCTAAGGCATAGTGGAGGTAATGTATCACACGTAACTAGGGCTCTCAAGAGGTTCCAAGAAGATATATTTATTATTATTATTATTATTATTATTATTATTATTATTATTATTATTATTATTATTATTATTAAAGAAAATATGTAAAAATATAAGTTATTTGATTTTGAATAATAATGTCAAGTTATGGGATAAAATGAAAAATAAATCTTCTTCGTAGCTCAAGAAATGTGGATAGGTCTCACTCAAAGCTTAAGAGATAAATTGGAAATAGGAATAATTTTTAATTGATCCCTCTCAAGAGTAGCAGATACAAGAGCTTAAATAAAAATAGAAATTAACAACCAAGTCCTATGCTTAAGCCACTAACGGCTACTATTCCCACAAAATAGCAAAATATAACAGGTCCGTTAAGATAGTGGACTGACTTATTCAAAAAAATAAAAACAATAAAATCTTTATGCAGAAATTTATTTAGCAGCAATAGTCATTCCAAATACTTCTTATTTGGAATTGACACCCTTTTTGACCTTCGTGGCTTATCAATACATCCCTCTTTCACAGGAAACTTGTCCTCAAGGTTCAAAGTAGAAAATCTATCAAACAATTTAGCAGTATTTTCCTAGGTAGCATCATCAACAGGTAAGTTTTTCCATTTAACAAGACTTTCCTCCACAAGTCGTGATCCCTGCTTAACCCAGCGAGTGTCCCGAATCTCCTTTGGTTCTAAAATAACACCACCATCATCGTTGAAGAAGGGCAATTCAGAAGTCATTGGTACAACATCACCAACATGTTTTTTAAGTAATGAAACATGGAAAACTAGATTGACTTTTGAACCTTTAGGCAACTGTAACTGATAAGCAACTTGACCAAGCTTTTCCAAAATTCGAAAAGGGCCAAAATAACGATTTGCTAGTTTCTGATGAACCCTCTTGAAAACTAAATGTTGGCGGTATGGTTGTAATTTCAAGTAAACCCAATCACCTTCTTCAAACACAATATCCTTCCATTTTGCATCAGCAGATCGCTTCATTTGGTTAACTAAACGGGAAAGAGTGGCTTTGAGCTGCTATAAAATCTCGTCTCGAGTAGCCAAAGCACGATCTGCTTCATGCACTAAAGATATACCCACCTCATGTCGAGAAATGGTTGGTGGAAGCCTACCATATAACGCAAATAAAAGGGTCATGCCAATGGAAACATGGAAAGAAGTGTTATACCAAAATTCTAGCCAGGGCAGAAAAGAGTTCCATTTCCAAGGTTATTAGGATGCAAAAACAGTGGAGATATTGTTCCAGACATCTATTAACAACTTCTGATTGATCATCTATTTCGAGATTATATGAAGAGCTCATGTTTAACTTGGTGCCCAATAACCTGAAGAACTCGTGCCAAAAATGGCTCACAAAAATTGGATCGCGATCACTAATTATTGTTCGCAGCATGCCATGTAGCTTAAGAACACCTTTAACAAACTTTTCAGTGATCATTTTGGCATAAATGGGTGTGTCAAAGCCAAAAAATGTGCATATTTGCTTAAACGATCGACCACCATCAGAATTGAGTTTTTGCCATTAGAAAATGGAAGTCCTTCAATGAAATCCATTATTATGTCATCCCAAACTTGGTGCGGAATTGGCAATGGCTGAAGAATTCCTGCTAGAGAAGATGTTGATGCTTTATTCTTTTGGCAAATGGTACAGGAAGCAACATAGTCACGAACTGATTTAGACAAGGAAGGCCAATAGAATTGTTTAGCGATTCGTTTGTATGTTCGCAGAACACTAGAATGTCCTCCACTTAGGGAATCATGGAATTCTTGTAAGAGATGAGTAATTAAATCAGAATCAGGTGGAATAATAATATGATTCTTGTAAAGAATCAAACCAGCCAGCCATAATACAGTTTTCCTAGGTTGTCGATAGCCAGTTTGCCAATACGAATCATGTAAGGATGTGTGGTAGTTGCTGCCCGCAAAGTATTCCACAATGATATATGTGGACTAAAAAGAGTATGGAGACTAGGACTTCCCCCGATTATGGACAAAGCATCCGCCACAATATTTTCCTTTCTCGGCTTATAATGGATCTCATAATTATAACCCAACAACTTAGAAACCCATTTCTGTTGTTCAAGAGTAACAATCTGCTGCTCTAACAAGTACTTGAGACTCCTTTGATTAGTTTGAATTAGGAACCTCCTTCCCAATAAATATGGCCGCCATGTATGAATTGCCTAAACAATCACAAACATCTCTTTGGCATAGGTGGACTAGGATTGCTTTGAAACACCCGAGGATTTGCTCATAAAGGCGATGGGTTTATCTTGTTAATAGAGGACAACCCTAATGCCTTCATTTGAGGCATTTGTGGTAATGACAAAATCTTCATTAAATTTGGTACAGTCAGTGTTGGTGTAGAAGACATAGCATGATTCAAATTTGTAAAGGACATGTCTGCTTCTTCTGTCCAAGCAAATTTGCCTTTTTTTAACAAATTCGTCAATGGCCGAGCAATCAAGCCATAATTCCGCACAAACTTCCTGTACTAACCTGTGAGTCCTAAAAATTCCACCTAAATCAGAAACATTAGTAGGTTTTGGCCAATCAAGCATTGCCCGAATTTTTCCCTGGTCCACGCGAACATCATCATAAGAAACAATATGCCCCAAGTACTTAAATCAAGTCATTTTTACATGTTCAAGATACTTGTTCCAATTGGGGCTATAAATCAAGACATCATCAAAAAATACTAACACAAATTTGTGTAAATATGGGCGAAATATAGAATTCATGATAGCCTGAAAAGTGGATGGTGCATTACATAAACCGAAGGGCATTACCAAGTATTCGTAATGACCGTTATGGGTGCGAAAGGCTGTTTTATGAACATCATTTGGATGGACTCGTACCTGGTGGAAACTAGACCGAAGGTCAAGCTTGGTAAAGAAGGCAGCCCCATGGAGTTCATCTAACATGTCACCAACAATAGGAATGGGAAATATGTCTTTAACAGTGACAACATTTAAAGCCCTATAATTTGTACAAAATCGCCAAGATCCATCTTTTTTCTTAACCAATAAAACAGGTGAAGACAAAGGACTTGTGCTAGTCTGGATTAGCCTCAATTTTAACATGTCATGAACTTGTTTTTCAATTTCGGATTTTTAAAAATATGCGTACCTGTATGGACGAACATTGATAGGATCTATCCCCTCCTTCAAGTTGATACAATGATTAATTTCCCTTTCTGGCGACAGCTCCGTTGGAAGTTGGTAAATGTTAGCAAACTGATGGAGCAATTGTTGCATATTAGGATAAAGTCCCTTTGGAGGCAATTCATGTTCAGTTTAAAAGCAGATTGCAAACATAGTCTTTCCATGTCTCAACTCCTTCGTCATTTCCTTAAAGGAATTTTGTTGAATATGTTGACTATCGATTCCTCTAAGAAATTGTAGTTGGCCATTCCATCGGAACTCCATAGTCAAATGCTTCCAATTACAGTTTACATTCCCTAATTTTTCAAGCCATTGAATTCCTAATACCATATGTAAAAGTAAAAGATATACCTTGTACTAGGATAGGCACATTCTCAAATTTTCCACAGCATTGTAGGTATCCACCATTAGCGACCTTCACCTTACTCGGCTTTATTGGCGTTGTTAGTAATTTGAGGGTTTCTGCAAGCTTTTCATTAATGAAATTATGAGTGAAGCCACTGCCAATGAGGACCGTTGTCTCTATCGAACCAATTTTTATTAGGACTCTTATGGTTCTAGCTTGATAACACCCCATAAGAGCGTGAAGGGAGATTTCTGGTTCATCATCATCTCCATCCTCATCGCCGCCATCTAAGAGAAGCAATTGGGGTTTAAAACATCTATGCCCAGGAGCGAATTTTGCATCGCAATTGAAACAAAGCCCAGCAGCTCTTCGTTTTTGCATTTCCTCCCATGAAAGACTTTTTACTGGTGTTGTTACCTTTTCCTTTATGGGTGACAGTAAGTTTAATTGACCGCATGGGCGAGTAACCTTTTTCTGCCTCTGCAATTGTTCATCCTTCATTCGAGCATAGTTGATGGCTTCCTTTAACTTCTTGGGTCTGAACAACCTTATTGCCACCTGATATTTTGTGTTAAGGCCACCAATAAAAGTTCCTACCAAAGCCTTTTGTGTCCATCTACGCACCTTGTTTCCCAAGCTCTCAAATTCACATTGATAGTCTCTCAAGGGTCTGGTTTGTCGTATTTTTGATAGGGATTCATCAAAGTCTTCGCAGTCTGTAGGACCAAAGCGAGACCATAACTCATCAACAAAAGTTTCCCAAGAAATTTTCTTGCCTTCTTTTTCATAAGTTCGATGTAGCCACCTCTACCATTGATTAGCTTCTCCTTGGAGATGATAAGAAGCCAAATAGACCTTTTCTGAAGGTAAAGCTTTCTGATAATCAAAGAATTGGTCTACTTTGGTCATCCATTCCGTCGGGTCGTCTCCAGAATATTTAGGAAATTCAATTTTAGCGAGTTTGGAAGCAAAAGTAGGCTTTCCTCCCTCTCTTGAATCTTCCTTGTTGGAACAGTTTTGGCTACGATCTCCAATGCTACTGGGTCCACCTTTAATATTGGAAAAAGACAACTCGGAAAACTTTGTGATTGCAATTTCAATTTGTTGTAATTTGTCAACAATTCCTCATTCCATGCTACTAACAGTGTCTTGAAGCTGGCCAACTGCAGCTTCCAAATTTTCAATACGCTCCTTGTTTGATGCCATTAAGGAGAGAAGTGAAAGAATTAGAATAGAGAAAAGAAAATAATAAGCTCTGATACCAACTGATAAGTCCCAGTCAAAACTTACGAGATAAATTGGAAATAAGAATAATTTTTGATTGATCCCTCTCAACAATAGCAGATACAAGAGCTTAAATAAGAATAGAACTTAACAACCAAGTCCTATGCTTAAGCCACTAACGGCTACTATTCCCACAAAATAGCAAAATATAACAGGTTCGTTAAGATAGTGGACTAACTTATTTAAAACAATAAAAACAATAAAATTTTTATGCAAAAACTTATTCAGTAGTAATAAAAAATATTCAGCAGCAATAGTTATTCCAAATACTTCTTATTTGGAATTGGCACCTTCTTTAACTTTCGTGACTTATCATCTTCATCAATAACATAAGTGGCAAACTTTTTTAATTTATTAAATCTAACTATGATAATTGGTTCACTGGTTGATTTATAAGATACGGAGGTTTAACATTTTTTAAAAAAATAATTTAATGAGAGAAAAACCAATAGACAGTGAGAAAAAGGCTTGATACATTATTAACAATAGATAGATGATGACATTATGAATAATCAAAGTAAAATAGAACAAACGTATGAACAAAAATGAGTTAAGATGTAAAATTCATTGGGAAAATAAAAGGGGGCGAGAGAAATTTTGTGTAGTGTAAAGTTAGAAATCAACCTCTATTGGAGATTCAAAACAAACCGGAATTGCCTCCATTGTTAGTGCATGATTGGAAACAAATTAGTTATCGAATTGAAACTTATTAAAAAGGGAATATAATATTAATAGAAATAAATAAAAATTAGAAAATTTTACGCGACTCCAATTATTATAGAGAGTAACTTTATACATTTTTAAGTTCATTTAAAAAAAAGATTTTTATGAAGAAAAAAAAGAAATTAAAATAATCACATACTTTGCGAGTAGAATATAATAAACAGATTTTCTATTCTTTTTTATACTATTTTATTAACTGTAAATAAAGTACGTGTCATAAAATGGAAAAGGATTAGTTATCCTGCAAAGCTAATACAACGAACAATGCCAAAAAATAAATTCATATTTCATAATTAAACGCGCTTTCTAGCCACCTCAGCACACAACAATTTCCAAGTGGGTCCCATATCGAAAAGCTTTTTATCCTCTACATCGGCAAACAATGGTATACACCTTACACGTGTCCTGACATAAACACGTGGATCGAAGATTTATGACTTCTCTGTCCTTTTATTTCTTCGTTGAAGCGATAACCTTGGAGGGTGCCGCGTGTCAGCCATTTAGGAATATTTTATGAATAAAAAAGCAGTAGTTGGCACACGTAGGAGGAGAGATAAAAAGGTATCCGACATGGAACTTCTTTTTGATCTTTCGGTGTAAAAAGGTCAACCCATTTTGTTCTTCTTTTTAGTTTATTTAGATACTTAAGTGAAGAGTTTTTAATTTTAATGACTACTTGACTATTTTAATAAAAAGAATTGTCGGATTCGGATGTTACTTTATAGTTTATAGTTTATAGTTTATATATTTGAGATTTGTACACTTGTATTTTATAATAAATGGGCGGCCGCGTGGTCGGCTATGGCTATGGGTTTTGTAGTTTTATAATTGTAATTAAGCCAAATCGTGATTAGGACATGTATTTCTTTTTATTACTACTATTAAGTTTCAATATTAAAATTTTTAAGCCAAATATTTTTTTATATAAATATAAATACGGTTTATTGGACTTATGATTTTTGGGCTATGTGAAGCCCATAAATTGTTGCCTCACCTCACTAGCCAATTGAGAACACCATGAAATAAATTTTTGGACAAACCATTAACATAACGCTTTTTAAAATTTCAAAATTTAAAAATAGCCAATTAAATTTTAAATAAAAAAATAGTATTTTTATGACTCACCATAACAGTTTGAAAATTGTTTATGACTTATTCATATCCTATTTAAAAAATTTCTACAAATTGTTCATATATGATTTATAAAATTTTGGCAAAGAAAATTTTTGAGCCAAAAAATTTTTAAAGAGTGATTATTTTTGAAAAAAAAATTTTAAGTGAGTTATATATGTCCAAATTCCTAAAAAAAAGACTACATAAGGGCTTTTTCCTAAATTTTTCTCTCAATAGATCAATAATCCAATATTCATTCAGCTTCATCTTTATAGAAATTTAAATCATAACACAAGATTTTTGTTGATTACAACATAGATAATTTATAATTATTATAATGCAAATCTTCCAATTGGTTTGATTTGCATGTTTAGTGAATGAAATAAGGATAAATATTACAACAGGATACTTTTAACATTAAGCTTAGTTTTTAGCCCATTTATGTTTCTACACAATAAAAAAGAAATTAGGGCCTTTTACAAGACTATATATAAGAAAATTAGGGTATTTATAACAAATAGCATATTATTTACCTAAAAAAATAAAATAGCACAACTTTATAAATATTAAAAAAATAGCATATATTTTAATCCTTGGACTGAAATACCCTTATAATGTTAGAAGCAATCTCATTAGAATGAGAAGTTTTGCCATTAGAAACAGTATTCTTCCTCTTCCTCTTCGATTTTTTTGTTGCCGTTAGAAGCAGAATTCTTCCTCTTCCTCTTCCTCTTCAATCTTTCAAAGTCTTCCTCTTCAATCTTTCGCAGTCTTCTTCTTCCATCTTTTGTAGTCTTTCTCTCCATCTTTCATAGTATTCATATTCCTTTAGAAGCAGAAACTTCAATCGTTAGAAGCAGAAACTTCAGTATTGCTCTTCCATCTTCTTCTCATCCTCCTTCTCTTTCGTGTTTTTCTTTTCCTCTTCTCATCCTCCTCTTTCATGTGATAGAGGCAGCAGAGGAATCCAAGAGAAAGAAGAAGAAAATGGAGAGAATGGGAATCAGAGGTCATAATAGAAGATTTAAAATTCTAGGGTTTTGAATTTTTCCTATTTTTCTTCTCTATTTTCTATAGAAAATTCCTTTATCAATTTCGAAATTGATTTGAAATTGAGAGAAACTAGAATTGAACTTTCTCTGTTAATTTTAGTTTAGGTTAATTAAATGTTTCTGTAAAGATAATTTCCTCCTTCTTATTGTTGTCATTAAAGACTTGTAAATGATGTTGTTTGTTTTTGCGTTGCTGTTCTAAGTAATGATTGAAATTGCTTGCTATTAAAATTTGTTGCAAAATTCTGTTTGTTGGTATATATGACAGTATATATAAACTATATATATTGTTATATATACCACAAAGATAACACATAACCTAGTATATATGAATCATATATACTATTATATATACTCCACACAAATCATATAATATGACCTGATGTTGTTGATTTTTGAGTTGTTGTTCTAAGTAATGATTGAAAACTGCTTGCTATCAAAATCTGTTGTAAAATTCTGTTTGTTCGTATGTATGACAGTATATATAGACTATATATACTGATATATATACCACAAAAAATAACACATAACGTGGTATATATGAATCATATATACTATTATATATACTCTAGACAAATCATAACACATGACCTTCACAAATTAGTATAAATTGTTCATACATAGTTTTTGTAACAGTATATATGATCTATATATACTGTCATATATACTTTTCATTTATTGGTATATATGACAGTATATATAAATAAATAGCATATTACCCAGTATATATGAAACCATATATACTATTATATATACTCTATAATCATAGCAATGGATTTTACAAATTATAATACGTACCCGAGTATATATAGTATATATATACTAGTATATATATTCAAGTATATATACTCTATATATACTTGTACATATACCTCAAGTATATATAGTCTATATATACTTGTATATATACTCCAAGTATATATAGTCTATATATATTGTATATATACCCCAAGTATATATACTCTATATATACTTGCATATATACCAATGACCGTTTTGAATTTTTATAAAAAATATGCTATTTTTTAATTTTTAAAAATATGTGCTAATATCTTAATTTTACTATAATATTTGTGCTATTTCTCTAAAGCTCCCAAAAAATTATTACTCCTCCACAATAAACTAGTTTTACAATAATAATTATAGACAAAGTCATTAAATTTTATATGGGTCATTTTTTTTAATGGAAAAAAAAATATGAATTAGGCGAAATTATGCTATAGGTCTTATATTTTTTATTGTGTATTTTTTTTTTGATTTATTTTTAATTTTTTTATTGTTGTTAATTTATTTACTTATTTATATTTGTTTTTAATTGTTTTTTTCTATTTTACATTATTTATTTTTTGTCGGCAATAAAACATGAAGTTTAACCCTCTTAACTTCGTGGATAATAATACGGGTTAAGGTGTGTTAGATTAAAAGCACTTAAAGGGCATATTTGTATTTTAAAAATATTATCCCCCTTTTAATATTGTATTCAATTTAAAAAGACATAAATAATGTATTCTAAAAAAAGACAAATAATGGATAAATGGTGTTTAAGTGTTTTATTCAAATGTTTAGATTGTTTTAATGGGTTATTATTTAATAATGTTCTTACAAGTTACTTTCTCCAAAACTCATAGGCTAATTAGTATTAGTTTCTCATAAAAAAGCATTTGAGTTTTGATTCTTAGGTTAATTCTTTTCTTAGCTCTCTCTCCCTTTTCTCCTTCTTTGATCTACAACATTAGATCTATTCCTGCGTTGAATATCTTAAATTAGCCTTGATATGTATTTTACTTCTATTTTTTCTTTTTTTTTCTTTAATTTTTTTTTTATATTTTTGACTTGCTTACTTCCTTTATTTTCTACCATATTTTTTATTTTATTGTTTTTTTTTTACAAATCATTTCATTGGCTGAAATTGCTTATTATTTACCATATTTTTTATATTTTTATTAATTTTATGATATTAACAAAATGTGATTCATGTAATGAAATGTTCCTTTTTAAGGGTAAAGTCAAAGTATAGTGTTAAACAAATAGGTGTAGTTTCTATATTCTGATGCCCGCTTTATTTATATTCTGACATCCGCTTTATCTTGCTGCATAATCTCTTTGTTTATGAGGCGGATGTTTATATTTTTAGTTTCCAATTATATTTTTTAAATAAATTTATGACATTTTAGTTGTAATCACATTTTACTTTCTTTAAAAAATTTATGTTGGATATCAAACAAATATAATTCTGTATTAAGAGCTTCTTTTATTAGTGTTTGAGAACACAGAAAAGGAAATAGTGCAAAATTTCTACACATATAAATATATTGAAAATGACAATAGCTATTAAATTTGAAAATTGAATGAAATCAATCTATATTGAACGAATAATCTGGAACAATTACAAAAATTACAGAATAGAAGAAAAGAGAAAATTGGATAAAAAATAAAGATAGAAAAAGTTATAATTGATTACTCTTAATTACAACCTACTGTCTTTATATATAATCTGACTTACTAAAAAACTAACTATGGAATCAAAACTATAATTACAATTAATTTGATAAAATCACCAGGATCCACACGCATAAGGATTGAGTTGAAGTTTCTATAACTAACATAACAGAAACGAAGAATGAAGGAAAAAGGGGAGAAAAACATCATGTGTCATCACGTGTTTAATTTAAGTAGCAAATCATTCTTTAACATCAAAACGGCATCGTGCAACTAACTTCAGTGCGACACCGTTTTGATTATGTCTTCTTCTTCTTCATCATCATCGTTTCATCTTCCTGGTTCAGCTTCTTCATGGCTGTTGCTTTGCTTCTCCTCCAATAATAGCATGCAATTTCCTCACCAAAATAAATTCATATGGAGGGACATGATTAGCGGTATACAACACAACACCAAACAAAACATCATATCAATAGTTCACAAAATTATATTGAGGCAATAAAATATGACAATAATAATATTTTTCCAATCAATCAAACTCTTCAATCCATTCTTTTTGAAAACTTTTCAAATTCTTGCCTTACAAATTTTGTGTCCAATTATGTCACGTTATGTGCTCAAGCACGCTGCATACTATGTAAAACATAAGTTTCAATTATATATAAAATATAGGATAAAATATTGCATTTATTATATTGTAATACTAAAATACATATTCTAAAAACAAGCAGTTTTCGATGAAACTATGATGTTTCTGCCAGTAAACGATATATAAATTATAGATAGTTCATAAACAGTTTATATATAAATTGTAAAGATTTTATAAACATATTATTAAATATATATTAGTAGAAATATTAATGTATAGTTAAATTAACATTTTAGTTAAGTTTTTCAGTATCAATTTTTATTTTTTTTTGATTATGCATCGATTGCTAAAGTTTATTTTGTTATAGGATTGTGTTTTATAGATGTTAAAATTAGCCAATATCTTTCTAAATACAAATAAGAGGATTTTGATAAGTGATTACCAAATCGATGCTTTAAGAAGGAAAAAGTGTGTATTGTTATCCTTTCATTGCTGATGGTTGTTTGAATGTTAATATTAAGCATGAATAGATGTTATACTACAGAATGATACTCTGAACCATCATTTGAATTTAGAGTTTATTTATTGTTTAATTTAGTTGATTGTATTCATTTACTATTTCTGGAGAAGTTACAACTTCCCTACATTTTATTATTTTCGATACGATATTTCGTTTATAATTAGAACCGTATACATTTGAGTCCAACCCAATTAAGCGATTAATATTTTAACTTTTGGAGTTATGGAAACAAATCTCAAACAAATAAAAATGATTGTTTTGTTAATAATTGGACAAAATTCATTTTTTTTTATTTAAAGGAAAAGAAAACTTTTAAGGTCCGGCTACACGAGTTCAACCCAATTTTGTTCAAGCCTACCTGTAATTATATTCAATTTAAAATTTTTACTCGGTATGATGCTTTTGATTTCTCAGTTTTTATGTTTTTCCTTTTTAGAGTCAATTGATATTTAACATGTTTATTATTTGTAACAAAATTTCCGTTGTTATAACTTTTTGCTTATAAGTCATTTATAGAATGTTTACAGTTTCTTATAAATTATTTACAGTATATTTATATTTTGTTTATAAATACTACAAGTATATATGTTTACATAAATCACCGTGCTCTCTATGATGGATTTGTTACTTGCTAAAAATATTTATGGCTTTCTTTTAATTTTATTATTCTCCTCTTCTCTTAAACTTTTCCCCGACTTACGTTGATAAATGGATTATTTTTGTTATATATTTTACAACATATTAACATTATTAACATTGTTTTAAAGGTGTTATTATAAAATATTACTACAATTGATAGCTCTTATTATTTTTTTTTTAACCTAAAGATTCAATCTCTTTGTAAGACGTATTTGAATTGAAGAAATAATTCTTATGTCACCCTCAACTTTGGATGTCAATTTCATTCTATTTTCAACTTTAAACCAAAACCATTATAGTCTTAGATAATGACAATAACGGTTAGAATCCAGAAATCTATTGATTAGAAAACTGAGTTTAGATATAGTTTTATTCAGCGTTTAGATACTAAGTCAAAACTTAAAAACTAACACAATGAAAATTTTAGAATTAATCAACTTTAATGTTTGTGAAATTTTAAAATGAACTGATTGAGAAATTTAAGTTCAGTTCAAAAAGCATAAACTGTCAAGCCAACTTAAAGCAATAAAAAGAAAATAGAAAGATAGAATTTATAATGGTTCGACTAAACTAAGTCTACATCTACTTCCTAAGTATGCACACATGAGATTTCCACTACTCTAATCTCTGTTAAAAAAATAGACTATAACCTAGTTTAGCTTGATTTCCTCTAAAATTTTAGGTTTTTGAAAATCATTCCTGTAGACGGCCGGACCGTCCCGCCAGTTCGTTTTCCTTTTTTGATCAAAAGGGTTTTTGCAAAAGTTTGATTTCAAAAATGTTCCCGTTTTTCAGAAAAACAGGTTTAGGCGATAAAAAGCCTTTTTGGGATGTTGCCGAAACTAGTCGGTCTTAAAAATTCGTTTTGAGTCGCCACCCATATCGGGAACCGGTTTTTACAAAAACCACAAAAATTCAATTTGACTCCGTTTTTAAATTTTGGATAAAGGCACTAAAGTCTAAACCAAAGATTTTGGGTAAGTGGGTAGGGTACGTTAG